>JARLTB010000060.1:3895000-4022500 GCA_030141615.1 Unio pictorum
GATTACTATTTTCTTTAAATTGTATTAAAGTAATGTTTTAATCATTTATAATAAGTAAGTTCTAAAGTGTGTTAAGATTAATTTCATTTATTTCCAAAGCACAACTATACATTTATGGAAGGAAAATATTTCCTGTGCAAAGCATAAGTTGGCAACGTAAATCACTAGCTATACGAATGTACATTATTGTGTGGAATTAGGTTATAAAGCCTAACTTTTACTGAGTCCGTCAGCCCCTAAGTCTTATCAGTAAAACACATAACAAACTTCCGTACTGACGTAAATACAGAATGGTTCTTATCTAATGATGGACAGTCTTCGCTACAAAATGGTTCTTATCTAATGATGGACAGACATTGCTGTTGGCTTAATATGTTAAACATGTTGCTGGTTTAGAATATTAAGGAATTATCATATTTGTATCTAACTAGTGCCAAACGAATAGAGATAAACTACACATCTGAGTTGTACCTTATGTCAGATGACGTAAATTAAGCCGGTTTTGACCGGGAGAAACTAATTCTTACCTGAAAGGAGCGGAAATATTTTCTTGTCTTAAACCTGACACAAGTTGCGTATAAACAGACGCGCATTAAAGGGTCAGGTCAGTTCCTATCGACGAGGAAATAGATCTTCGCCTAATCATTTCAGCTTCGATTCCGTACCTTTCCCCAAAACATTTCCATCATCGGGTGACATTCTTTATCTGGAAAGTCATTCTTCTCTTCTTCCTATCTTCCTGAGTAGACAGTCCAACAAAAGTTCTCATCAAAGTCGGAGAAGACAACATCATGAATACAGGTGTCACACGTATAAATATAATCCACGCGAGAGACTCGCATCAACATCTTTGCTATCATGAGACATCACGCCGTCAGCTACACTACGTGAACTCAGGAATGACAGAACAACTCTTCTGTGATTTTTGTATTTTTTCGCCCTCACGAAGAGTCAGCTCTAAGACATCAGCACCAATATCATCACACCATAGGAATAAATGAACAAGTAAAAACTGATAGGCTACCAGCATAACATGCATTACATCGCCGATGAGTATTCTTCCCACAGTATCGTTTGAAACATCCCACATGTCGAATGTACATATACCTAGTCCAGTGACAAAATCAAGCTCCTTGCAATTCAGACTGTAAAAATGTTGGTCTCATAACAAGGGAGAGAGAGAGAGAGAGAGAGAGAGAGAGAGAGAGAGAGAGAGAGAGAGAGAGAGAAGAGAAGAGAGATAATTCGCCACCAGCTACATCTGAAATGAGAAGACGAACATCTATTTTCTCGTCGGTACAAAACTGACTTTATTTAATTAAACAACACACATATATTGACTACATTTTAGAAACACATCTAAAAACTTTATAATAAAAATGCATGCAATACATATTATATTTTCCCTTTTCAAGCTTTCCAACTTCATTTATTCGTATAACTTCTGCATTTTAGAATATTATACAAATAGTTAGGTCTCAATCAATTTCAAGATAGCCAAGGTATAAAAATGTAATGACCATAATTAGTGGAACAATTAATTTAAATAATGCATTTTACTAATTTTAAAATAGAATATTGATTTAGAATATATTGCTAGACAATATTCTTTCTTACTTAAAGAATACTTTATTTCAATCATTAAATCAAAACATGAAGTTGGTAGCAATCTCAACCTTACAATAAAAATTACATAAATATAATTAAGTAATAACTCTTTAGAACATTTAAACATTCAGTTACAAGATATTATAAATAAAAGTATTAAGTGAACAATGTTGCTAACATAACAATGTTACCACCAAAACCTCAAACATTAAAAGTACTTATTCCTAAAGAAGTTACGACATATAAAATTGTTTTAGCTGAAATGATAAGGCGAAGATCTATTTCCTCGTCGATAGGAACTGACCTGACCCTTTAATGCGCGGTCTATTTATACGCATCTTGTGTCAGGTTTAAGGCATCGACGAGAAAATATGTCCGCTCCTTTCAGGTAAGAATTAGTTTCTCCCTGTCAAAACCGGCTTAATTTACGTCATCTGACATAAGGTACAACTCAGATGTGTAGTTTATCTCTATTCGTTTGGCACTAGTTAGATCCATATATGATAATTCCTTAATATTCTAAACCAGCAACATGTTTAACATATTAAGCCAGCAACAATGTATGTTCATCATAAGATAAGAACCATTTTGTAGCGACGACTGTCCATCATTAGATAAGAACCATTCTGTATTTACGTCAGTACGGAAGTTTGTTCTGTATTTTACTGATAAGACTTAGGGGCTGACTGACTCAGTAAGAGTTTGGCTTTATAACCTAATTCCACACAATAATGTACATTCGTATAGCTAGTGATTTATGTTGCCAACATATGCTTTGCACATGAACTATTTTCCTTCCATAAATATATAGTTGTGCTTTGGAAATAATTGAAATTAATCTTAACACACTTTAGAACTTACTTAATATAAATGAATACAACATTAATTTAATACAATTGAAAGAAAATAGTAATCTTATTAATTTTACTAAAAAATCAATTCCTGATACTTCCACAAACGCCTCTTTAGATGATTACAAAAAAAAATGGAAACTGTGGAATGCCTATATGATGAATATATTCAACAAGGTTGTGTGATTATCTGTGATGACTTTAATGCGGAGCTACCCAAAAAAGTGATTCCAAAACGCAAATATGGTAAAGGTTACCTACTACAATCCATCCTGACAAATAGGCATCTAATGTCAACATTTGATATTTTCCCTTCTGAAATACCAGGATATAAATATTGCTCATCTGATGGCAAACTCTCGTCTTTGATTGACTATATTTTGATACCCTAATCCAAACTAGATTTAGTTCATAGTGCTAATATTGAAGATGATCATCATCTCAATTTATCTGATCATTTACCTGCACGAGTAGAGTTGTTAGTTCCTGAGGAACTCCTGGTACCAACATTTTCCAGATATCCAGTTACAATTAACTGGCAAAAGGTTTCTTCAGAATAACAAGAAAGGTACAGAAATTAAATTAATGAGCACCTGAACTCAATGGAGCTATTTGCAAATAGTATTTCAGATGTACAAAACACCCTTGTTACTGTCGCGACTGTTTTACGCAACACAGCTGATAAAATGCTTCCCAAAAAAACTTTCCTCCCACACTTAAAACCTTACTGGAAATTTTTTCATGTGGCTGAACTGCATAAAGAGATGAGAAGAAAACGATTGTTATGGATAAAAGATGAACGGCCACGTGGGACACAATTTATAACGTTTGCAGAATACAAAAATGCCAAAAGAAATTTCAGAAAACAATTAAACAAGGCAAATTACCAGTACAAATAAGAACAATTAAATGAGCTGGAAACAGCCTCAGAACTGGATGTAGGGACATTCTACAGAATAGTAAGACTTCGTAAGAAGAGGCAGAGACAAGATATTTCGGAACTAAAAGTGGAAGGAGAAATAATACGGAACCCTTATTTAATTCGTGACGCGTGGTGCCAACATTTTAAAATGTTAGGTACTGAAATACCAGATATTAATTTTAACGAATCGTTTGCAGCTGAAATTAGAAACACAATGAAACATATTGTGGATTCAAATATTGATGACGGAGCTGATAAGGATATGTGTGAAACCATACTACCGAAAGACATTGAAGATGCTGTAAGAGAGCTGAAAAAAAATCATGTGGACATGACAACATATGTGCAGAGCATTTAATGTTTGCCTGTCAGTCGATTAGTTATATTTTCCGTAAAGTATATAATAGCATAATTTCCTGGAAACGTATCCTGATTACTTCAAACTTGTAAATGTTATACCTATCTTTAAAGGCGGGTTAAAAGATAGGCTAGATATGAATAACTATAGAGATATCTCAATCGTTCCAGTATTTCAAAAAGTTTTTGAAAAAGTATTGCTGTAAAGGCTAATTCTTTGCAGCGATATAATCGGTTTCCCTCACCCATTACAACAAGGATTCGGAAGCGAATGCAGTGGCATAAAAGAAGAAATAGCCCATTTTTTGGAAGGCCAATCAAAAGTGTATGCTACATTCTTGGACAATGCGAAGGCCTTTAATACGGTGTGGCATGGTGGCCTCTTTTATAAGTTATTCCATCTCGGAATCAACGGAAAACCGAGGAGATTAATTAGAGATTCATTTCAAGAAGTTAGGGCTCATGTTCTGTTCAAAGGACATCATTCGAAACCATACGCTGTCAATCAAAGAGTAGGTCAAGGAAGAACGCTATCGGCATGGCTATTCTTAGTAATGAAACATGACCTAATATCCTTGCTGAAATCTACAAAATCTGGAATACAAGTTGGCACTCTGAGTATCCCCTGTGTTTTACTAGCAGATGACACATTCTTGCTATCTTCGTCATTTAATGGTATGTGTGTTTTACTTCGTAACCTCAATGACTATGCATCGAAGTGGAGACTGCGATACAATGCTGATAAAAGCAATATTGTCATATTTTCGAAGAAGACAATCACACAGAAATATATGTTCATGCTTGGAGATAAATTGATTCCTTTAGTTTCTTCAAGAACCTACGCTGGGGTTACTCTCTCCACAGATCTTTCCAATACTGCTGCAGTAAAAAAAATGCTTGTGATAAAGGAAGGTCGGTATTTTATTCCATTGTTGGGACTGGCATTGGAAAGGGTGGAATGAATCCAATTAATATTGCTACAATATGGTCAAAAATAGTACTACCTGCAATGACATATGGATGTGAATTGTGGTCCAGCTTGAGCCAGTCACAGGTACACGATCTTGAAGTATGTCAAAGAAAAGCGGCAAGAAGAATTATAGGTCTCGATCAGCGCTCTTGTACATAAACAACAATTAGCAGTCTTGGACTGTGGACCATTGAGGTTCATGTGGATAAAATCAAACTTGGTTTCTTCAATAAAATCTGCAGAGCTAAAGGTTCATTTGTTTGGAAAATTATATTCCACTGAAGAATTCTCGACTTCTTGATACATGAGAGAGAGAGCGTTGGGTTTGTTAAAGATATATATCGTGTTCTTTTGAAACAACAGCTTGGCGGGTTTTTCCACCTATACGTGAACACTCTATATTTAACCCTAAAATCGGCATGGAGGAGGAATATTGCAATGGCAGTTCACTGCTGCGAAGAATCATTGTGGAGATCTAAACTTGAAATGAGACCTAAACTTTACATTATGCAAGTGTCCATACTAATCTATAACCACTTGCAGTTTGGAAACTTGGTAAATGTGTTCCTAATAAAACTTGGACTTTCACTAACATTGCTTATTTAACTATGTGTCCCATTACAATAGAGAAGGAAAATAATTGTAAACTCTTCAAGAGATTGACTATAGACAGAACCAAGCATACGTTATTATTATGCAACGCCCTAAATGACGAGCGTAACACTATGTTTGAAAAAATAATAGATGCCATCTACATCCTAGACTCCCACTGGCTTTTATGTCAGGACAATGACACCCTACTTCATATCCTTTTGGGCAAGAGAGTGGACATCTTTGATTCTATGGATGATCAATCATGGCAGGCATTCATGTGTGCGGTAGCTGATGGAATAGACACACTTTACAGAAGAGCAAATGAACTAGAAAATGATATCCCATAGTAGGCTTGTTCAGTAAATTCAGGAAATTGACCCAACTCATTTATATCTAATAAATAACTCACATGTGTTCTAAGTGAGTGATAGCATGCTTATCAATTTAAATCGTTTTAGTTGAATGTAAATAATTCTAATTCCATTATTTCTCCTCTCTTAATCTATGTTGTGTATATAACTCGTTTGCAACGAGTCCTCTCACGCAATTGTTTTGATATTACGTTTTCTTTACTTTTGTTGCTATATTGTGTACTGTAAGTAATTTAATCACAAACTATGTTCATAACTTTTTTTGTATTTACGAAACATTATCTGAATGAAATCTCTTCTGAAGAGGAAATAAAGAAAGTCAGTCAGTCAGTCAATCAGTCATACATACATACATACATACATACATACATACATACATACATACATACATACATACCATCCATCCATCCATCCATCCATCTATATATATAGAAACATACATACATTCATGTATACATACATACATACATACATACATACATACATATATACATACATACATACATACATACATACATACATACATACATACATACATACATACATACATACATGCATTCATGCATACATACATACATACATACATACATACATACATACATACATACATACGTACGTACGTACGTACGTACGTACGTACATGCATGCATGCATGCATGCATACATACCATCCATCCATCCATCCATCCATCCATATAGAAACATACATACATTCATGTATACATACATACGTACGTACATACATACATACACATTATTGGTATACTTTCCGTCTATTAGTGAAACTGGGCCTGATTTGAAATGGGTAAGGCTAGGGCTTTTCAAAGCTGTCGACATACATGGGCTGGCTTATCCGACCTTTTCTACCTTTCTCGTGACCAGAAACCCTCAACACGACAAGACGTGAAAACCATTTTTCACTAGTCATTATTTGGTGCCATTACATCTCTAGTACACTCCTTCTTGTTGGTTGATAGGGTTAAAAGCGTGTTTGATATATTCCCACTCAGCCAGGTCCTACATTGATGTTAATAGTCCCTCAATAGGGGCGCGACACGACGACCAAATTAAATAGCACACTATGTGTGCATAAACGCCCGAGGTGATGTGGCACCATTCCTTACCCCACAGAAAAAATTAAATAACTTTCTTTCGAAAGACGAAACAGTGAATAATGACCCGTCGTGGCGGGTTCACTTTAATTTACATACAGACGTACATACATACATACATACATACATACATACATACATACATACATACATACATACATACATACATACATACATACATACATATCCAGACATACAAACATACATACACACACACACATGCATACATTGACGAAAATAATATTCCTGAATACTGACAAATAAATTTACATCAAACCGCAAAATACTTGAATATGATCACAACATGACGTGCCATGAAAAAGCACAATGGATGAATATCTGTATATGAATTTATCGAGCTAAATATATGTATTCTGTCGTAATAAATATATTTGATAAATGAACCACGTGAATCTATAGTACATCAACTGTTACAGTACCAAAGGATATTTCAAAGTGAATGTTCACCGACACTTATATATCTGGATGTGTAAATATAACATGCGTGTACTCATGTTTTCATAAATGTATTGATTAAAAAAATCATATAATGTTAATATTATTAAAATTAAACAAGTTATATAGTTATAATTCCAAGCAGGAATCACATCGGTGGAGCCATAAACGGCACCTTACGTAAAGTTCGAATGCATCAGCGCCGCAACGCACTTTGTCATTTCGTCATTGCCACAGCTAAAGGAAAGGATCTAACAAGGTCTTGGAGACGATCCCGAGGTGCACGGAAACTCATTCGCTAGGAAAGAATTCTCACCCAGCTATATTCACATATATCCCCCTGCCCTTCCTGGAGTTCACCTTTAAACATGTTTTAGCCTACATCAGTAAAATTTATTGACTGGCCTCTATATTTTCCACCGTACCCTCCCCTTAAAATATTCTGCTAACGCCATTAGCACAAAAATGCTTGCTTTCTGTGATAGACATGCAAATTATTTATATTAAATTCAGATAAGAAAGAACCTATATTTGATTCCATAACATATATTTGTATATATTGCAGTAAAAAAGATGTTAATATGAAATAATACCAATATAATTAAACATGTCAGAGAGATGCTACTCAATATTCATACCTAATGGGACCTAACTACGTCCCAATAGTAACTACATCTTTCTCTCACGCGCAAACCAGTATTTCTTGGTTCCACACCTACACCCGCACGCATATACACACACGCACACACGCATGCACACACAAAGAAATGGTCGCCTACTATTGAATTTAATTGGTATGAACTTATTTTTGTATGCAAACAAAAATACATTGGATTATGTTCACGGCATTTTGGTCACTATATTGCCACAACTGCTGTGATAATATGACACATGTTTAGGCGATATATGATCTACTACATTACCTTTGACAAACTAGAGTAGTTAAGCATACATTTGATAAGTCTGGCATCGAATGAATCTCTAGGTTTTTCGATTTTAAGAGAAATTACGAAGGTAGCGAACGCAATCTGGTTTAAAATAATGATATCAATGTATGAACGCATATTTTACAGGATGCTTGGTTAGCCGCAAATTCCATTTCATTTGGATCTGAATTGTCAACTCCTGTGGTATATTGTTATTTCCTAATAGAGCTTTTTGTGTACAAACAGGAAAGATGAAATGACGTTAGTTACCACAGGAACGAAGTAATACCAGAAATAAGGTAATAACAGGAATAGACATCAGTTGTTATTATTCATATGTGTGGATATATACAACGTATAAAACAGTCTACTACATCTGCGGAGATGAATCTAAGAGTGATGTGAAATTGCATGTAAAATAATATGAAGCTCTGCATTATGTTAACAGATACCTGTGACATATGTTTTTATCTGTAATATAAGTTGGCATGTATGTATTTATATGGATGAGTAATTGTTTATATAGGTAGATCGATAGGTAGTTAGGTTAATTGGATGCATGAAGGTTACAAATATATATGCCTGTGTATGCGCATTTAGTTAGAACTTACATTCTTTTTTGTTTCCTCGTTATGACCAAAAGGATTGAAAATTTAATTAATGCGTGCATCCGAGTCGGGATGGGATCGTGGTCAGGAGCGGAGATAAGAAAAATGTCATTCGAACTTAGAGCACCGATTGTACACTCTGCCATTTAGGTAGCAATCGATACAAAATAGCCATTGTTCTGTATAGGCATTACTCATGTAAGAAATATAATTCTGAAAAAAAACTGTTATTATTATTATTATTATTATTATTATTATTATTATTATATGCGTGTCAGCTTGACTAATGTAATAGCATTGTCAGCTATCAAATGACATATAAGACAGAAAGGTTGACAGCTGTGATGCGACCCCATAATATTCTAATTCATTTTTACACAAAACCGTGTAAAACAAGCTCAGCATAAACATTATGCTCGAAGTTTTGGGTAAGTATGTTCACTGTTAAATTATGTAAAACTACGTGATTATGTGTATTTCTGGACTGATTCCATGCATTGTGCATTGATACTTTGTATTGTTGTGTAAATGATCCTGAATGTTACTCAAATCATACAATGTTGTATAAAATTGGTTATGAAAGATCATTTGAGGTTATAATTTTCAGATTTTCTCAATTCGTAAAGAGAAAACATGGTCCATATCTTTACAGCTGAATAACATACTTATGTATTGTAATCTGCATTAAGTAGCAAATAATTCAATCTGTAGAGCCGGAATAAAGCGCCTAGTTCTGACCTATATATTAACCGGACCAGGAGTAGGTTTACATAAATACATCCATCAAGTGTCTTGACTATAAATCCAATACTGTATGAGACACTGAATAGATGCAAAAGTGTGTTGATAAATAAGGAACATTAAAAGTAGGTCACAGTGAGCTACTTTTTTAAGCGGTGGAACTCTTTAATATAAGAGCCTAAATCAGTTTTCATTGCCTTACAAGCTGGATGCCACTCAAATTGAAATTTGAAATATAACGACAAGTTGGAAATATTGATTGCTGGGATCTATTTCTTTTACAATCATAAATTATAATTCTCACGCTGCATGCATTTGTCAAATTTTGTAATTGCACATACACCATTTCAGAGAAATATAGAAATTATACCAGATTAAAATAATTAGTATACATATGGTAGAAACAAAATTCAATGCGAATTTTGAATGTCCATTTCACTTTGTTAAAAAGTAGGTAAATTTGCTCTTGATATCGTACACTTGGCTTATACAATTTAATAGTTGACCATTTTGTAAAGCACTGTAAACCGAATCGTACATAATATGCCTCTAATCCTTTATATGACCTTGTTTCCACATATCTTACAATATTCTGATGAATCTTGGTTATAATGATAACAGGATAGTTAATATGCATTAGTTTCAATATTCGGAATTCATCCAGATCTTGAACATTCAGTTATGACTTGAAACTATGAACAAGTTGAATCATCCATATACAATCTCATTAATATGTTTTGATCTCGCTCCTTATCGAAATGGTCCGAGAAATTAACAATAAATTAATTATGCGTTTACAGCATTAAATAACTCTTCGGACAAAGTCTGAAAAGTTAACATTCTAAGAAATAGAAGAATGAATCATAAAGGATTACAATGTTACTTTTGAGTCTGTAAGATGATAAGGTCAGATAACCCAATATGATAAAGTAAGATAACACATTATGATAAGGTAGGATAACCTACTATGATAAGGTAAGATAACCCAATATGATAAAGCAAGTTAACTCAAAATGATAAGGTAAGATGATCCCATATGATAAGGCAATATAACCCAAAACGATAAGGTAAGATAAACCAATATGCTAAGATAAGATAACCTAACATGATAAGGTAGGGTAAACCAGTATGATGTTGTAAGAAAACTAAACACGATAAGGTAAGATAAGCCAATGTTATATGGTAGGAAAACCCATCAATATAAGATCAGATGACCCAAAATGATAAGGTAAGATGACCCCATATGATGAGGTAAGATAACCCAATATTATATAGAAAGGTAACCCAATATGATATGGAAAGATAACCCAATATAATAATGTAAGATAACCCAATATAATAATGTCAGATAACTCAATATGATAAGACAAGTTAAACTGATATGATAAGGTAAGATAACCCAACTTGTTAAGGACCTATAACCCAATATGATAAGATAAATTAAAGATAAATTAATCTAAAAATATAAGATATGATAACCTAACATGATAAAGTAAGATACGGTCAGATATGATAAGACAAGTTAAACTGATATGATAAGGTAAGATAACCCAACTTGTTAAGGAACGATAATCCAATATAATAAGGTAAAATAACCCAGGATGATAAGAAAAAATAATCTAACAATATAAGATATGATAACCTAACATGGTAAAGTAAGATAACTCACTATGATAATAAAAGTTAACCTGATATGATAAGGTAAGATAACCCAACATGATCAGGTAAGATAACCCAATATGACAAGGTAAGATAACCCAATATGACAAGGTAAGATAACCCAATATGAAAAGGTAAGATAACTCAATAGTATAACTTAAGATAACCCAACATGATCAGGTAAGAACCCAATCCGATAAGGTACGATAACACATCATATAGTAAGATAACCCAATATGATAAGGTAAGATAACCCAATATGAAAAGGTAAGATAATTCAATGTGATAACTTAAGATAACCCAATATGATACGGATAGATAACTCAATATGATAAGACGTTTATATAGTCTCACTTTAAGATCTGCTATTTCATGTGGCAATGAAGTTAGTATTTTTAACTTGTCATCAGATTTCTGCCATAAATTTAGAATAGCATTTCATTAAATAAAATCGTTTTGTCCAGAACATTTAATAAAATTATTAAGAATTAGTAATCTGAAAATTGTGTGAGAAACTACTTCATATATGTGATGAAAAGAAGCATGAATGGGTGCTAAATGACAAGGACCCTATCTAGGTAGACAGGAATAGGACTTTCGGATATTATTGTTCACATGAACCCAGAATAGATAAACATTTGGAACATTTACATGCCATCACACAAAGCCATAATAACATACAAGGGAAAGTCTGAAGGCACACCATACACCGATACTGCTTTACTCAATTAATCTTGGTACAGGTGAAATATAGGCTTTTTCATGTTTCTGCCGCGGGAAACAATTTAATATTAGTCCTGGAGGTTACCCTATGCGTCAAACAGTATAACTCACTCAGCTACATCAACGTTGTTTAATCAGAAAATAAAATTTCAGTATATCCAGCCACTTAAATTAATTTGTTCAGCAACAACTAGTTCCAGAATATCAACTCAATGCACAATTTAGATATCCTGGTGTCACGTGTTAAGTTTTGCTGAAACTAGCAATGATGCGTCAACCTGCTAATAACAATACGCTGGTTTTTCATGCTTAAGCAAATTTAGTCCCTGTTACAATATACAATACACAAGTGTAGGTGAGCTGGATAAACCTCACCAGTCCCACTGACCGTTGCTAGTTGCTCCCATTCCCTAAAGGGTTTTCTATTTTGGTATGCACACTTCGAGGAGGAGGGGGATATTTTATATTTTTCCTATAATACCTGTTATTTTAAGATAGTCTATGATGTTTCTATAAGTGCCTAGTATGTTACTGTTGTTATTTTGTATCATTACTGTTGTTATTTTGTATCATTTCTGGATATGTCTGCTGGGCTGCTATATTTTGTTGTTTTGATCTTAATTGGTCCCTTTCCTGAATTGTTGAAGATATCATGTAGATCTTCTGGGGTGTTACAATTGTAGCAATTTATGTTATGCAGGGAGGGTCCTAAGTATTTTCCAAAATTGTTTGCCAGTTTGGTTTTTCCTAAGGTTATTCTTTCTATTATAGCTTGTTCGTATCTTGAGCCCTTGGGCGGTTTTCTATTTCTACTTACTTCCTTAGCGGTGTCGTATAACATTATCCCTTGTTTATTTAGATCCCAATCAGTTTGCCACTTTTGATCGATTAATGTATTGATTAAACTACATAGTTCAGTTTGACTATATTTGAGTGGCGTGTAATCAGGTTCGTCGAGTTTGTTTTTGGCGAGTTGATCTGCCATTTCATTTCCTTTGATATCGGTGTGGGAGGGAATCCACATGAATTCTACTGTTACTTTGTTAGAATTTAAGGTTTTTAATTTTATATTAATTTGATTTATAAAATTTTCTCTGGACTTGGTAGTATTGTTTTGGATTGAGGTTAGGACGCTAAGCGAGTCGCTGATAATCACTATCTTATTGGGTTTGTCACCTTCAGTCCATTTTAATTATTCCAGGATGGCCCAAAACTCAGCTGTGTAAATGGAGCAGAAGTCTGGTAGACGTCTGCCCATTTGTACATTTAGCTCTGGGATAACCAGTGCTTTTTTTAATATGAATTAAGGTCGCATGTGCAACTATGTGCTTTCGCGACCAGTTAATGCCCGACGGTCGGGCTATTTAATTGGTCGGGACCAAAGGCAACTTTGACTACACTAGGCTGTGTTGTCGCAATCTCCCCAGCACCCGCTTTAAATGGCAGTCTCGCCTTAGAGTAACATGTCGGGTCACGGCAAAGCAGGAAGGCACCCGGTTTAGGAAAGCTAGTTTGTCAAATTGTTTCACTCTAGTTAAAGACAGAATCCAATCGGTTTGATATCTTATTACTTCTAAAATGAAGTATTAAGTATCTGTGTAATTAGTGAATTGCCAAATAGTTTAGTTGTACTTTACATCAGTGTGAGAATAGGCTGAGATTGAAATCAAGATTTCCAACATCTAATTAGAACCCGTGTTACGTAAAAGTAGATAAAGTCCAATGGATCAGCCATGTTTTCGTCGACAATCAGGTTACCCTATTTCTGTTTCTCCACACTTCTGGATGTTGCCATTGTTTACGCTTGAAATGCCTGGGTCGCACTTATTTCTAATTTAGTCCAGTTTTACTATGGACAGAACAAATACCAATAATGTGTAAGCTACCTGTGCAATTATATCAAATCCATATAGTCATATAATTTTTCATCTTTCCTATCAATCAATATATCTAGTACATAGAGTAGATGTTGTAGATCCTTAACACATTTAATTGCTAAAATGTCTTAGTGACATAAATGAATGTAGTCACTGTTAGGTATTTTAGCTTCTTAATGTTGAGCGGTGGTCAAAATTGATCAAGTTAGATTTCAAGAAAGAGATTGTTCGAAAAGGGTTTTCGTACCAAATGAGAACCCTGTGGAAAAAAAATTAGAGTTGGAGTGGGGTGTGTTTGGTGTTATTTAATTTATTCCTTCTTCTTTTTCTCTTTTCTTTTCTTTTTTTCTCTTTCCCACTTTCTTCCTACTCCCTTCTTCCCTCTTTCTTTCATTTTCCTTCTTCCATACTTCTTATCCCTTTCTTTTTACTTTTTCTTGTCGGTTGGTTCGTGTTATGCTTCCTTCAGCTATCACTTTTTGATCCCGGTGTTCTCATCACACTTGTATTTACCAGTGCTGCAGCTGTTTTGCATGGATTTATTACTTTTGAGCCATCCGTGTATATTTTAGTGTAATTTTTATATTGAGAGTTAATTATTTCTAAGGCTACTGTTTTTACATAGGTTTCTTGGTTTTCTTTGTTTCCTTTACTTGAGACGAAGATGTTAACTTTTGCTTGTAACAGCCAGATTTTTTTATAATATAAATTAAGGTCGCATGCGCAACTATGTGCTTTCGCGACCAGTTAATGCCCGACGGTCGGGCTATTTGATTGGTCGGGACCAAAGGTAACTTTGACTACACTAGGCTGTGTTGTCGCAATCTCCCCAGCACCCGCTTTAAATGGCAGTCACGCCTTAGAGTAACATGTCGGGTCACGGCAAAGCAGGAAGGCACCCGGTTTAGGAAAGCTAGTTTGTCAAATTGTTTCACTCTAGTTAAAGACATAATCCAATCGGTTTGATATCTTATTACTTCTAAAATGAAGTATTAAGTATATGTGTAATTAGTGAATTGCCAAATAGTTTAGTTGTACTTTACATCAGTGTGAGAATAGGCCGAGATTGAAATCAAGATTTCCAACATCTAATTAGAACCCGTGTTACGTAAAAGTAGATAAAGTCCAATGGATCAGCCATGTTTTCGTCGACAATCAGGTTACCCTATTTCTGTTTCTCCACAATCCTGGATGTTGCCATTGTTTACGCTTGAAACGCCCTTATTTCTAATCTAGACCAGTTTTACTATGGACGGAAAAAATACCAATAATGTGTAAGCCACCTGTGCAATTATATCAAATCCATATAGTCATAGAATTTTTCATCTTTCCTATCAATCAATATATCTAGTACATAGTGTACATGTTGTAGGTCCTTAACAAATTTAATCGCTAAAATGTCTTAGTGACATAAATGAGTGGATAAATATTCCATAAATGTATTAGACAAAGTAATGATATATAAATATAGCGATGGAACAAAATTATTGCAAGTAGATTTTTAAGGGAGATTCAGATACATGTTCAAGAAAATGTGTAGGTGAATACGGCATGATGCATAATCAATATTTTAAACTTGGTTCTAAGGATCATGTTGTTTGCATAAAATGTGGCCATGGTGTACTAGGTAGAACTCGATTATGCTATGATTCCGGTGGTAAAAGATATCGCGAGCTTCATAGACATTATACAAAGAAATATAATGTTGTATTCGATGAGCAGGACTATATTACTGGATATTATCGTGAAAAACAATTAAATAGTTGTTTTGCTTAGGAAATATATGGATGAGATTGAATTCATTTCTCATTCTGTTTACAGTGATGATGAAGCGTCCAGATGCGTGATTATTAGGCACCGCCAACTGAAGAAAAAAATTGGTCGGATTAATAATATGGGATATATGATGGTTAGTTTCTGGTATGGTGGACAAAAAAAGAGATTATCTCGCTCATCGATTTGATTATGAGTGCTACAACGAATTGATCGGTAGCGGATTTGTTATTTATCACATCAACATAAATAAACTTGATACTCGCGTAGAAAATTTAAGATCCGTCAAACCCGAGCGAGAATTGTTTATATTCAGATACAAAAGTTAGAAACCAATACCGACGACCTGTAATTGCATTTACGGACAGCGAAATAAGACATTTTCCGTCAACGAGTTCCGTTGGCAAATACTATGATATTTGTCATCAATCTATACAACGTCCTCAAAAAGATATCGCACATGGGTATCATTTCTTTACGAACAAATTAATAATTGCGGGTAGAGGTTCTGCATGTGGCAGGATTTTATAAGGTTTCAATGATCCTTGTAACTGCCCTGGTCTCGAGTAAAATCAAAAGCACACAAAGCGTGCCTCCTGTATAATCCTTGTACATAAAACCATGGTATTGGTCCATAACTGTATCGTGACTTCGTAGAGGGACAAGTACGATATCAATTAATTCTTCTCATTACCAAACTTAGGTTCGAAAGGTCTGATAATTTCGCTATTGCTATTGCGAATGACTTTGAATTTTGACATTTTTAGGCGCTAAACTCGAAAGGATTTTAGATCCGTTGATGTCTGAATTCTTGATGATGCCAATGATTAAACGCTTGCGTAAAAGTCCCTGGAACAGATGATCTTTCTTCATAGATAGCTGTTTAGCTGGAATGGTGGAAGTTTACACTTCCAATCATCGCATACTTGCCAGTCGTTTTACTCAAAGTTTTCTTATTTCGTTTCCCACTTCAGGTAACAATTAAACATGGTGTCGCTAGAGTCTGGCGTCTTCCACTAAGAACAGCGTTTTCCTCATCTGTTTCAGCTATTAACTGGAAATTGTAGCTATGAACATTCATTTTGTGACGGACAGCAACACCATTTAACAAATATTTGTCTTGCAATCACGTATCTAAATCCTAGCGATGCGTCAGTACAGAACTACGGCTTTCTTTGATTTTATTTCTTTCCCAGCAATAGTAGTGCTGATTAATTTGGCTGCTGTGTCAAAGTTACATAACACTCAGGAATTAAAATGGTTGTTCTCTGCCACTTTTCCGTATGTCAAGAGATTTTCCATGTAGGCTCGGTAAGGGTACATATATTCACTGGTGCTGACCAGTTTGTTAATCACGTACAAATACATTTTGCTGAACAATGACATCACGAAAATGTTGATAGAAGTTACTAAGTCATTGACTTAAAAAAATTCGTTGTCGTTTACATCACATTGAATTTAACGGAACAAGTAACTGCTAATTCGATCGATGTTATATTATGGATGTCATTTGATTTCAAGTTTGATCGGATATGAGGTTGTCATAGAGGAGAAGAGATTCAATTCTACAACTTGGAAGAGGCGCAAGACTCTCTGAGCATCATTTTCTTTCTTTCTGTTTCCTCTCTGGGATTGTTAACAATACAAATCCTCTACGTCTCAAACGGTACTTCCTTTGTCAGTCTCCCTATTTCGGGTGCGTGTAGTTCTGTGCAAAGATGTTTTCATCGTCTCTTCCTGAATTGGCGTTGCTGTCGCATCGGGAAAGCAGGAATGCTTCACTCGGCAGCGTCCTGGGCTTTAAGTATTTCTCGGTTCCAAAATGTATTTTCCAGTTTCAATCAAGACATAATTTTCCTGCTCTCGTGAAAGCGTCTTTGTGGTTCTGTTTGTCTTTGATGAGAGTTTGGATAGGTTGTTTGCCTTGCGTCAAACCGGCAACTTTCCAATCGAGCCATCCTTGTTTCACCATCGGTTTCAAAATGGGGGCCGCCTAAAGAAAGGCCGATTTTAATATATCTGCTTTACCATATCCTCGCTGTCAAGTGACTCATAGGTACACAGGATACGTGACTTACGAGTCGTTATATAATCTGTATCGGCATTGGAATTTCATCGAGACTTTCCCTTGGGTGAATGGATAATGTTGTCTGTGATTCACTTATCTGGAAATGTTGACCGTGTCAAAATATGACTTACTGACGTACAAACAGTGAGGTTGCAAATAATCGGCGGTACACGTAAAAGCTGTTTCTATCTTTAGGCTTCAATTCTCTGTTACATTGTGTGGATGTCTATCGAAATTTGGTTATTGTTCTTCATAATTCGAGTGTTCTGCTGTTCAAGGGGTCACTCTACGTGTGAGGAGTGTCTAAACCAGTAATATGGTTATTGGAGTGGTGACTGCTTGGAGGGTGACTGATGTTCGATGCAAGGTTCCCGTTGTTCGCGTTATAATTGGCAGTCACAGCACAAACTACACAGCACTTCAAAAACAACCGGCAGACAAATACGATTTGGACTTTACGCACACTTTCTCACACCACATCCACATCATATGCTTTTGTAGAACTGGATGAATGAGTGGTCACGGTTGTTGTGGTAGCTGAAGGTGAATTGATGGGCATAATGGTCACTTAGTTTCATAGCCGATAACTTGCGAAGCGTCCATCCAAAAATCAAAACTCGTCCAGTCACTCGTAACGATTCATTGGTACAGTTGGGTTAGTAATATTTGTTGAACGTGCTGTTTGCTTTACCAATGCGCACCCAATCTCATGTTACTTCACTCCATCATGTTGGAGTACAGCCAACGTCGGGATCGTACCAAATAGGCGCTCAAAATCAGTCCTTCTCTATCAGGAGTTATTTCTTGGGGGGACCGCGGCACATCCGATACTCCGAAGGTAAAATTGGCTGTACGCATGGCCAGTGCTGTAATCCGTCGATGTAAATGACCGTGTGATTATGCATAAAATATTTCCACATGAGTTCTTTAAAGGTGTGTTGAAACATTCGTCGATGATTACTTGGATTTCGGGATTCTCGGTCGTGACAAATTAATGTCATGTTTCTTTTTTCCTTTGGGATCGCGTATTACAGACATTCGGCGACTTTATCGGTTTAAATCGAAAGGGTAACGACCAATTTGATTCAACGCCAGTTTTAGGGCCCTTACAACCTCAATGCTTAATTTAAAAGTCAATGTCACGACCCAGGCAAGTTTAAAAAAGACATCGATGACATAAAACACAATTCTAGGTGGCCAAATGAGAGAAATCGGTCAAACCGGTTTTCCATTGACGATGGATGCCTTCCACCCAGAGGCAATTGCTGGAAATATTTCGTTGAATGAGCGTGTGTGAATTATACATGACATGTTCTTGCAACCATCGTTGCCCTTGAGGTAAACGTAGACGCTTCAGACGGGTTTTGGCAGAACTACAAAATTTCTGAAATTCTCAGTAACCTGCAGGATGCACTGGATCGTAGTACATGCTTGCTAACATCTTTTCACTTTGAATACGTTACCCAATCTTTGGTCATACTACTTTAGATGAGACGAAATGGTGATTTGGAAACGGCTTTACGTGGGTGATGTGCCAAGGCAATGGCAGTCAGGGGTAGTGGTGGCATTGGTGGTGTTAATGGGATGGTTTTTGTCTTGTGGTAATACTGGTAAGAGTTTATTAATGGTGCTCAATTTTGTATTGGCGTATACTCTCCGGATCATGATTCCGTCTCATTAATGTCATCTTCAAAATCGCTGGCATAAATTTGAGTCAAGATTTCAACTACTGTGCGAGACAATAGGTCACGTGTCTTCTCTTCTCTCCGTGAAATGGGCCGACCGTTTCATCTTGAGATCTTAAAGTCAGGACGAAAACGAATCTCCACCTAATGTAAGAAGCACGAAATCCATTAAGAAAAAAAACAGAAGAAATGAAGACGAGGAGAAGGTTAAAAAATAAATGAGGATAAAAATGTGACCGTGGAAACATTACAACAACATTGATATTTAGAAGATACTGACGAAATCTATGATCTTTTAAAAGTGTTGTGAACTGGACTGCACAAATTGTACCAGAATCTAACATAAAATAAACGTGTCTCTTTGATTTTCTAGAATAAGGACCTACATTCACGCACTCACGCACGTTCATTATAGGCAGAAAACGAGTTTTGATTTTCATTTGATTTTCTCTACATGAATACTATCAGGTTTCGAGAAAAGTGGATGGCTTTAAAGAGGATCTTTAGGTGTTTGTTTAATAACAAATTCAGAAACTGGAAACATACAGCTTTAACTGCCTTACTTATTTGACACGGAAATCGCCTACTTCTGGACTTGCTCCTGTTGATCACTCTGTAGAGATCACAATGAGTGGTATCTCAGGCGTAGTAACAGGGTTTGGCTGTTTAGTTTGGTAAGGTCTTGTTACCTAGCGCCGTAATAAAGAAGTCTAATTTATTTTTTCAGACTCATTAACTCTGCAAAAGTGTCTGAGAGTACCATCACCTCTTGACCGGCACTCTCTTCTTTTTTCCGAGATCTTGTTTCTTCTCTATTGCTTTTACTTCCTGTCGTTTTTTTCATGCATCCTCTTCTTCTCGCTATTGCTGTTGAACGAGACAAATGTCTTCTTCATCTTTTTGCTGATGTAACTATTTCTCCAATCATTTTTTCTGTCTGTGTTGAAAATGCTCAACGTGGGGTAAGGAAGGCAGTAGTCAAGGTGCTGGTACCGGAAGAAAATCTTGCGAAGAAGAGAGAAATTCACAAAATCCGAATTAAACCTCCCTTTGATAGACATTTGACCATGTTGACTTACGTGGCAGGTGCTAAGCCGTCACTTATAGTCTCCAATGTCAACCGCTCCGCTAGCCTAGTGGTTAGAGCGTCCGTCGCGGAAACGGTTGGTCGTTGGTTCGATCCCAGCCCGAGTCAAACCAAAGATTTATAAAAATGGTGCTAAGAGCTGCCTCGCATGGCGCTCAGCATTAACAGGTTAGTGTTAGGACTGGTCGGCATGTCGTCAGGCTGGGTGGGACATCATGTTACATGTCTGCGGCATGATGCCTAACTGGTTGACATCATTATAAACTGCCTCACTGCAGACAGAGGTTGGTAAAGAAGAATCTATGAGGAGAAACACGGCTGTCTGATAAGTGTTGTAATATATAGTCTTCGGATCAGAATAGGTTTGAAATAGAGACGAAGACCTATGCAATTCCCTCTGTGTTAACGGAATGATGTTAACAAAATGTCCATAAGTTTTTTTCAAGGCCATTCCATTGCTTCGAAGAGATTTTTTTGCTTTTTTGTATAAACCATTCTTCGTCGATTTTATATTTTTTATTTAGGTTTGCTTCAAAACAAATTTAGTATCTTGCCTAAAAAGTTGTTTAGTCGAATTTATAGTGTAGGTGTGATAAATTCATATTGATCATTGATGTGCATCAATCTGTGTATGTATTATAAATATCTCTGCCTAGAGTAGCGCGTATTCAGGATATACTCTTGCAACATGGTTGTCAATGACCAGTACCGTGACGTCAACCACCTGTTCCATTCTTCCTGTCCCTATACAAAACACAACCTTTTTGTTTGATGTTATAGTGGTCCATTGTTATTTTAAAACTGTTGGCCCCATTAACTACTAATGGACAACTAGTACCAGCCTGTTCACAGTATTTAGCATTTTCAAAACGCATTGCCTACATATACTTAAATCAAATATTGTACAGTGTAGGCGTTTCTTTTTACAAAAAAAGAACATCCTTATTATTAGAAATGTTTCATGAATATATCTCCAGTATGTATAATTCACATACTTGCGATATAAACATTGTATCGAATGATGTTGCTTACTTTTCTGCCATACTGAATCAAAGCAGCTTGTGCACATATCAAATCAAATTTGATTGTTCACGCTTATTTTACTTTGCATCTATTTCGTGTATATTTTTGGGTTATGCAATAATGGGCATAAAATGGAAATATAATAAGACATGCTCGGGTTTACGCAATTATTATAAATGTGGTAAAGTGTAGCGAAGATCTACAGCGTAAGACGTTTATAGGCATGTGTAAATTAAAAGAAGACTTCTTACGTTAAATTAGACATATAATGTATAGCCTCCACAGAAACAAAAATTATCATCATAGTTTACAAGCCGCATTGTTTTGCGAGCGAATACAGTGGTACAAATTATAAAGATTATGTACCAAAACATTTCAATATTCCCTTCTTAAAATGCATAAGACATAGTCCGATTGAAAAGAAAAACTCTTATACACGCTTAGACATAGAATGGTTTAAGAAACAGTCTGCATAAATATAATAATTTCAGGTATCTTTAACAGTGTATTCTCCTTATGTCAAGGTGTGTACTGTTCATACTTTACATCATTTATACGCATGCCTTTCAAGTAAACAAGAGATAAATTTAATATATATTTTATAATTTCGTTTATGAGACTAATCTTCAAATTTGTTGAAAAGGTTTGTGCTGAACAAACTCCATCTCAACACTATATGTGGTTTCTCGGTTACTATGTCACTATATGGTGTATCATTGCAGCTCATTTCCGGATAACTCAATAAGTAAAGATGGCAGATGTAAATAAAGAAAATGTGACAGTGTCACAGCGGATGATATAATCAGGTATGCTGTGAAAAGGCTGACAAGATTTATTAAAGAACACAGACAGAATGTGTCAGGCCTTGCAATGTAGTTGAGATAACGTGCCCTTGGAGTGCACAGTCTTCAAATAACATCAGAACCTACTTTAAAGAACGCCACTCAACGATGGCAAGAGACGAGTGAGATAGGAAAATACACAACTCCTCTTGGCGAAACTTTACCCTGGATGATTGGATTGACCAAGTGACCAAGATTAATGATTTTTCCAAAAGGTATTTTTTTCTTGGCAGGATAAAATTGTTGTAACTTGCACATAATTTTTCAAATAAAGATGGAGTCATGTTGATCACCACAAGTACGGGACTGCAGGTTGAATATTGAGAGAGAGAGAGAGAGAGAGAGAGAGAGAGAGAGAGAGAGAGAGAGAGAGAGAGAGAGAGAGAGAGAGAGAGTTTTGTTTTAGTTTAGGTAATTTTCTGCCTAACCGAAGCCTATTATTGTTAATTTATTACGTTGAAGAAATATAAATTTTATGCATCTATATTATCTACATTATTCACACTTTTATATTAGCTGGGAATGATTACCATTTCACCTTTAGTTTGTTTGCCTGTAAGAGATGTTATAGCACAGGTGCATTTGATCTGTATATGCACCTATGATGCACTGCCTCCATATATTGTCAAAGGTAATGTCACCAAGCTCTCACCTCTCATTTTTCTCATTGCTGCTTTTGTCTCCTCTGATTCCTATATCATAAGCTACATCTCCCATTTAAATACACTCTTTTCTCCTGTTTTAAAATCCACTGGACACATTATACTCGTTGTTTATTTTTGGTCTTTTTCTGTAATTTTTTCCCCAATTGTATCCCAAAATCTAACAAAACCACTTAGAAGCTGTGATCTTCTATAGTTGTTGTTCGATTGGCTTATTGCATCAATTGTATTCACTACACAAAGGAGGGAAGCTTTCTATTTGTATGAAAAACAGACTTTGTAAGGTGAGCTTTGTGTGAAGACAGGGGGTCAGTGACATCGTACAAATGCAGATAGTGTAAAGTGTTCAAAGCTTATACTTTTAAATAAGATTGGGTCATGTCCATCGGTACTTTTTGAAGAAGGAGAAGTACACGCTATATGTTACATAGACCTTTGACCTAGGTGTTACATAATATTATACAATGTCATTTATTCCATATCACCCATGTGAAGTTCAATAAGTGCAGATATGAATAAAACACAGCCCTTAGTGAAAAACATTCGTTTTATTTCCAAAATGTAGTTAGGTAGTAAAGCACAAATCATAGGAAAACAGCATTTTAAAAAAATTCAAAGACCATTGCATACATATTAATATAAGACACAGCTTGGTACCTCCTACAATTGTTTTTGACAAGCTGGACTATATTCACATGTTACTTGTACAGTCCCAAGTTATATCACATATTATTGAGACAAATAAGGTTGGCTATAGGTATAACGGTACCAACTGTACAACCACATAAATAAATGACAACACTAGCCGTGATTGGTGCATTACGTAAGAGTTGTACTTTCTGTTTGGCTTACAAAACGTTAAGCCTCTTGGCAACATGTGAGATTAAGTTATTTCATATCTAAATCATATTTTGTATTTTTTATGATTTTTTTTTTTACAAATGTTAGAAACATGGGTAAAATTGGGTCTGTTGTAACTAGATAACTATTAGCCCTGTCTTGTTCCAGCAGAGTTTTCTCTTATAAATGCAATGGAGTACCTGGGTTGGTCCTTGTCAAATTGACAATCTAAGAACGTTCTCTGTTAGTGTGTGAAATGCATGCTGAAGTAGGATAGAAAGTATATTTATTTCACAAAACATTATCATTGAGGTCTATGGAAAAACAGTTCGTGCCGTGATACCTACACTGGATGTCCATTCGATCCATAATCAAACACAAGATGTGCTATATGTGGTCTGTTTCACTTACGTACTCCAGTCCAAGCTACCTATCTGACCTTTCCCATATGTACACAGCAACAATATACTTACGCTCTTCTTTTTACACTGATACACTCATTATTACCACTATGAAAACGAAGTATTCTATCCAACGTGGTTGTGCATACCAGCAGCCAGCAACGTAGAATCATGTGCCCTCTTAACGTAAACATAAAGACAGAGTTATCTCATTCAAGAGTGCTCTTAAAACCCACGTATTGTGACTGCAAGAGTAAACTTAAATACGAATAATGTGTCCTACCTTAGATATGTTCAGCATATCGTATGCTTTCTAATTTCATGGTGCTTGTTACTTTGCAATAATATCATTATATATGTTAAATGTGTAGTTTACTGTTGTATAACACTTAGAGCTTCCAGAGATTATGCTCTATACAAAAGTCTTCATTATTAATATAATGATAGATAAATAGATAAATATAGAATTGGATGGATGGATGGATGGATGGATGGATGGATGGATGGATAGACAGACAGACATACAGACATACAGACAGACAGACAGATAGATAGATAGATAGAGAGAGATAGATAGATAGATAGATAGATAACATATAGGTATATAACGTAGGGTAGGACATTAGAACTACATGCCTAATGTCATGAAGAGTACATATGTTTACTGTGTCTGAGGACTAGGTACAGCTTTGATTATGACCTTAGACTTTTCTTGAAGAATTGGAACTTTCTAATAGAATTCCAATTAAGATGACTCCCATCATGGTCCTCAAGTTGTGTTTTTGGCCTTGATATGAAGGTTAGTTACATTATGATTATATTTGATTGATTAATTCATATTTCACATCAGTTATAATGAAATCAACTTAAATTGTGTTTAATATATGGTGACATGAACATTTGGTTCGTTGTATATAGGGAACGGGCAGAGGGATTTAATTTATTCGTAATTTAGAAAGAGATTTACAACTTGCTGTATATGTTACGCTACTAAACATAATTTATAATGTCGCATTCTTGTCAATCAGTGACTTATGTGTTATATATCAACATAAAAGTTTACAACAAGTAAATAAAAGAAGTGTATATTATAGACATTTATTCTGCATCATGTAGATATAAAATACTACTTTCTGTTCTGTGATGGTATACTGCATATCGGTCGCATTTAACGTAAATTTCATCAGATGATACGCAGTACACTCTCCGTTGACATCGCAATAAGAAATGTGAGTATGGTTTCCTATTAATGACGACTTGATCATAAACGGGCCTTGCTCCGTGTGTTTGTCTGGCCCCCCAAAATGCATCCATTTAGTGCACAATGCTGCGATGTACCAAACGTCTCCTCTTGCATTCGAGGTCGTAAATGAAAATACACCGACTGTCTAATCATTACAGAAATATGTCTCCAAAGTTAATTTTAATTTCTAAATAAAACAACAGGGAAGTCGTTGTTTGTTTTTACTTACGAAACAGTATGGTCACACAACTTAAATGAGCACGTTAAAAATAAAACCAATTTGCACACTAATTTGCATTTAAATAATCGTTATATAAGTCAGTGTAGCTTATTTATAATGAAGTTTATTTTCATTATTATTATTATTATTATTATTAGTAGTAGTAGTAGTAGCAGCAGCAGCCGCAGTAGTAGTAGTAGTATAATTGTTATTGTTGCTGCGGCTATTGGTCTCCTGTGACTGTTGTTGCTGATGTTTACCAAAGCATCTGATCAGTGGGTCTCTGATGTTCCCGTTATTAGAACTAGCATATTTTAAATATCTTCGCAGAGATGATAATCGATACGGAAGTTATAGAGTGAAATTTACTGCAGCTATATCGAACATTTAAACCAAACACTTTATTGCATATCAGCCTATGTTGTAAGAACATTTTCAAAGTTATTCAAAATGTTATTGACACCACGAAAATGACACATAAATATGGTACATTAAAATTTTATCTTAAGATTTAATCCACACTTCAAAAAGACAAACAATGTAGGCGGTTCTAAATAATTATTTTTTGAACTGTGAGATTATGAGATGCAATATAAGAGAAAAGAATGAATATTATGAAAAATGGACATTGATAGCTGTATTACTAATTCTATTCAGGTTATCCATACGACTGTCGTTCACAACGTTTTAAGTCTGCGCTGTAATGAATGAATCATTACACCATATCACAATACAAACTCAATAAACTTCGCATATAAAAAACAAATATAAATTTAACACTCTCCCCTATGGCTTATAGAAATAACACGTGTTCTCTCCTCGACAGGTCCAAAGTGACCAGTCGCGGTTGTACCTTAAATCTTGTTAAATTCATTGAACAGTGAGTAATATTCAGAGTAAAATAGCCGTTCATATCGTGATTATAATGTCCGTAGCCGCAAGTAGTTTACAACGAGACATGTTTATTTCGTCGCTTGTCTGGAAAAACACCTGTTCACCCTAGAAAGCACTGCATGCATGCACAACACAAACAGTAAACTATTTATCAGGTATAACAAAGTTATTCTTCTTCTAATTTCGTGAATATATATATATATATATATATATATATATATATATATATATACATAGTTAGTAACCTGTTACACCCGTGTTTCACGTGCACTCATTACAAAAGATTTGATTATGCATCACTAAATTCTTATTGCTGAAAGTATTTTGAATCTGATCTTTACAGTTAGAAGTTTGAAGATCATATAATGTAAATTGTATGGCATGTAATAAAACATCCATACCATATTATGAACTTTGTGCAATATAAAATGTGTCATCATGTAATACAACATATGCATTTTAGTATTATAAAAAAATAACCGAAATGCAAAATAAGAAATGCACATCAAATATAAAAGTGACTGCATATTATACATTTCAAAGTGTTATATTTAACAAAGCAATGTACATCATATAATAGAAAAATAAAAAATAAAAATCGTATCAACAAAAACAATTAGGACCGCTTGGCTTTCCATGCATGATATATACACACACATGTCCATGCATACCTATATGTGTACAAAAAAGTAATAACTAATTATTCATCAAAACTTAAGCTATTTTCTGATATCCATGTGATCAGGTTAAATTGTATGAAGATTAAATGAGTCCTTTACATATGTTTTTTTCCATATGCTAAAAAGCCAAGTAATTGACCACGACATATTAAAGAATACTATCATTGGTTTAATTTGTTTTGGGAGTGATATTAATTTTTGGCTGCATTATTTAGTTGTTATACTCAGTATCGTATCAATGTTTGAAACTAAATGTTTATTCAAAGCAGTCTACTGCATGAAATCAATCTTCGTCTTTCTTGCTTTCCCTGTTTGCTTGTCTCTAGCTTCCACTTGGATTTCTGTCCCACCAAACTTGAAGCTGACTTCTACTGCATTTTCCATCTTTGAATCCTCAGTAATATCCACAGTGATTTTTCCCAGTTTACGACACCCTTCATCCGTTACATACATGGGAATACACTCAGTGGAGGAATAAAGGTCGAAACTGAGATTCTTTTGCCCTTGCCGTTCAGGATTATATAAAATCGGGATCTGTTTTGCATCGAGTTTTACCATTTGGCCCTTGTGAACGTGGATATCAAATATGTCTACACACAGATCTTCATTTCCCACTCTCTTTTTCTTGTCTTCTCTGTGTTTGCCCTGTACAAACTTCACAGATGTTTTGACGCCATAGCTAAACCTACAAACCCTGTGTCAGATCACTGCTGGATCATGGCCAAACAAAACGGCTCCTTTGAGGACAGCAAGACCGGCATCTTTCGATACAATGACCTTCTTCTTGGGAAATAGATTTCGTACCATTTCCTGCAACATTTTTGATTCTGAGAATCCACCAACCATCATAATTATGTTTACATTCTTCAACGCATCACCGCTGAATAATAACTGAAGATGGTCTCTTGTCTTCTTCAACACATCGGCATAGAATCTTTTGATAACATATGTATCCACTCTCATCTTGTCAGACACTAGGTCTACACTTTCAGACCATTTGCCTCTCGATTTGAGGGAAGCTGCTAGGTCTTGTTCATTTTGCTTTCCAAAAAGTTCAAGTAATAAGCTAGGTACCCGGATTGTTACTTTCGAATAACTTTGTGGTTCATGTCCTCTCTTCTTCTGTTCAAAGTCCCGACACATGCAACGATAGTCATCCATATGTTGCCGCTTAAAATTCTCGAATACTGATCTTCCAAAGAAATCCTTAAGGAAAGCAGAGTATTCCTTGTCAACTTCTGTACCACCCCATGCACATCCGTTTGACCGGTATACTTCATTAAGGGATCCATCACGTATTACTTCATAGCCAACAATATCGATGGTATTGCCTGTAATGACAGACTAATATTGCATAGAGAACGACAATCTCTTTAGAGTGAAACAGGTCTGTCCGTATGTCTATCTATCTATCTATCTATCTATCTCTCTATCTATCTATCTATCTATCTATCTGTCTGTCTGTCTGTCTGTATGTCTGTCTGTCTGTCTGCCTGTTTGTCTGTCTGTATATATATATATGTATATCTGTCTGCCTGTTTGTCTGTCTGTATATATATATGTATATCTGTCTGTCTGTCTGTCTTTATGAACAGCTGCCTCCTAATCAAACAAAAAGTTATATATATATATATATGAAGAGAGAGAGAGAGAGAGAGAGAGAGAGAGAGAGAGAGAGAGAGAGAGATAAGGAGATACAGAGACGGAGACAGAGACAGAGAGTATATCGTTTTTGTTAAAGCTGTATTTACTTATAGTCACATGGCAAACAGATTATATTAAAACTTAGCCCAATAGGTTCCTATGACGTACCATTGGTTGAGAACTATTTGATCAATATTTATGGATATCCGCGTAGCGTCCCTCTGACAAACCTCCGTTTTAAATCCTAAATAGGTTCATATATTATCACATGCTGCATTCATTTTGCCACAATCTAGAAAGGGGCCCCGAGTGGCCGAGTGGTCTAAAGCGCTTTCCGTTACGGATCAATGCCGTCTTACCTCTGTCTGCGTGGGTTCGAGTCTAATATTCGGCTAATGTTGTTATGTCAGAAAGCTTGCCAGAAGCTTCTCGTGGATCCGTTGTTCTTACTGGGGGTTTTCCCGGGTTCTTATACTGGCCGCCATGTATAGCCTATCGTGCGCTTAAAAATGGCCTTAAACCCTACAACAACAACACAACAACAACAACCTAGAAAACTTAACTGGCCGTAACAGCAGCAAGTTTCGAATTATAGTCGGATATTTGTTCTATTCTGATATGTTTTTTTAAATACTGTTTTAGATCTTGTTGGCGTCGCAATCGTTAAATCAATTTTAGCTGCAGAAACATGTGAAATGAGGTCAGCACACATTTCAAGGAAACAGTTTTAATTCGCACCATTTAATAACTCTGAAAATGGGAACACGAACTTGGAAAATGACGTTTCACGATATATATTCAACCCTTAATGTGGATGAAAATACGTATGGATACAGGCATTTGTGAGTATAAGGCACCATAACACCATCAATTGATTATCTGTATATCACAACAAACATTAAGCAATACAGAAGTTTTTTTTGTAAGTTTGGGACGAATTAAAAGTTATAATACCGTTAGATTAGTTAGGTGTGAACACACTGATACACACTTATATACAAATTTAATATAAAACAAATGTAAATAAAGAGATAAAAAAATATTCGCTACATCAAACATTGACAATTTCTCGAAATGGGTTGTGTAGGTAAATTTAAATCCATTTTGTTTTAGTGAACAAATTAATTGATTTTGGTAAACGTGTGTTCGTTAAAACTGAAAGACTGCATATTTTTGACATGCACACAACTGAACAGAAAGTACCAATGTTCACGTTCTTAATATTAGGGAATTGAAACTTCATACCATAATCGTTCTGCGTGACCATGCAGGACATAAATTGAAAAGGATACTTACTTCCAGCGTCAATGAGGATGAACTTTACTCCTGGAACTAACGGACACGCTTCACCGTTAAATGTTGACAATAAAGGAATTCTGATACAATACAAGGAAGCGACCTCCGTTTCGAAAGCTAGAGTGAGCTGATTACTAGGAATTCCAGCCTGTACAATGGAGTACCAAACAATTAATACAAAATTTGCCAAAGTAAGATGCAGCCCATAACAATTCATAAATATTTGTAAAATTAAAAACGTACACTGCTTAAACCTCATCCCACATTTTCAAACAAACCCAACATGTTGTTTGTTGTCTCTTAAGTCATAGATTATACAGACTATGCGTTTAGGTGCAGTTAGAATAGTAATCGTGAACTGATGCTCGGTGCCAATTAATCTTAACTGACATTTTCACATTATTTCGTCATTATGTTTGCTGCATTATCTGGCTTAGACACACACACAGACATACACACAAGAAACACACTCATAATATATATATATATATATATATATATATATATATATATATATATATATATATATATATATATAAGGTGAGGTATTTAAGACGCTAAATCTTCAACAAGAAAATAGTTTAAACAGGTTTGTATATGACAAATAGCAGCTTTTATATATCTCGTGTGTATTGGTGTAAATTGTTATTGTACAGGTGCCAATTAACTGTTATTTAGTTGTTTCATTCACGTCATGTGGCTCTTTTAATCCATACTGTTTTCTTAATTGCCGTGGTTTACATCCCTCATTAAGCTAACTTTTCACGTATTATGATTTATAAACTACTTTATACTTTGGCGATTTCGTCCTCTTCTTACATTTATTAGAGTTTCCATATTAGCTCTCCACGAATTAGTATCATGTCATTTAGCTATTGATTTTACCGTAACTGCAGCCTCTCTCATGAACTGTTTGGCAGATTCATCCCAAATGGCGGGAACTGGTAGAATCCAACGAATCAGACTTTTGTCCAAGTCTAGAATTCTGTGTATGTGTTCTTTAAGATCATTCTTTAAATATTCGATGGTCAACGCAAACACTGTCAAGGCAGGTAGAACTTTACCATTCTCGCTTTGCAATGTCATGTCACGCCTGATTTTCTAAAGGTAGGAAATTGAATATATCAGACAATTGTAACATTCACATAATATTGTTCATGCATGGTTCTACATTTAATGTCTCCCACAAAATAACGGAAGTAGGGTCAGTTAAGTTTATACCATTGTGACTAACTGGATGACTGGGATATCAACGAAATGATCTGCCTTACAAATAGTCATATTATCTTTAAATTGCAATGATTTGAAAGACATGTTTTCACCATATTTGATGAAGTTCATAAGAATCACCGGATTTTTTAATGAAACATGTTCAAGAATATCTTATGTTTTAATAATATTTATTTTTCGACAAAAATATGAGAAAGAAACAGCAATCATGCGCATTATTATACATTTAAAATTAAAACCCACCTTACAAGAAATATGAATACAACACAAAATGCTACCGAAAAGAGTTGTTGATTATATCTGGTTATATTATGCTAATATGCAACCGATAGTACTATCAAAAGGGTTTCGAGAGTAATATATTCAAAAACATTTCCATTTGTACAGGAGAAAGATGCGGACAACTGCTAATAATGTTTAAGCCAAAGTGAAAAGGATAACTATAATATATATATATATATATATATATATATATATATATATATATATATATATATATATATATATAAAGATAGATAGGTAGGTAGGTAGGTAGGTAGGTAGAGAGAGAGATAGATAGAGAGATACATAATTATGAAGAAGAACTGTCTAACCAGGTGTTTGTTGATCTACTATTCTATTTCGAGTGGTTTAAATTGCTGCTTCTACGTCTCACCACAATGTCGATTTCAATAGGGTACCCGTAGCGTTTTTGGTGGAGATCCTGTGTCTCTTCATGACATGAGGCCTTTTCATGCTCACGTTTAACAATGTGTTCTCCGGTTTCCATAACTCATGAGTTACAAATGGTCTAACAACGACGGTAATATTGTGGTATTGAAGGAATAGCATCCACTGTAGCAACAGAGAGGGTGAACAGACTAAATCGAAATGTCACCCTTTTTATTACCAAATCGACAAATGGTGACTAAACATAGAAGTCAATCAATGACCACAACTAGATTGACCCAAACAAATGTTGTAGTCATTCCTTAATGCTGCTCTCTCCGTGTTACATTCTCAATCTGAGGATAAAATCTTGCTTATAAATCGAACAAAATGAATAATACAGACAAACGATCAATATGAGACTTTTTGAACGTTGAGTAATATTCTTCCTCGGTGCTGCCAAATATTGTATCATTAATATACATATATCAATAAAAATATGTCAAATATCGGAGAAGCATATACTACTAGATTAGCTGGAGAACGCCAGGAAATAATCAAAAAATATATTCCTTTGATAGATTCTCTTCGAAGAAAACTTCAAGAACGCCAGGAGTCACAAGGTGACTACGTAGTAGGTACAGAAAGATTATTCAAACCTATTACTGCAACAACTGAGAACGTTGTATGGGGAGATATCACTGCTCCAGAAAAAATGAAACATCTTGGGACAATACAAGTAACTGCTAGAGCAACCCAAGAGATTTTACAAGATCTTCCAGCTAGAATAGCTGCCGCACAACCTCAACAAGATATTGATAACATTTACACTGAAATCGCTAATGTAAAAGAAACACATGCATCTCAACGTAAAGCAAAATGAGATGTTGAATTGATTAATAAATTTAACGAAGGTTTTATTGAAGATATTATACAAATAGTTAAGAAGTAAGATTTTCCTCGTTTTCCATATGATCGTCTTTACCAAAAATCTGAAATTTTAAAACCTAAATACGCTAAAATAAATGATGATAATTTTTTAAGACGATTATTTCATGTGTTCTATAATAAATCCATTGCTAATATTACCGATCCATTATATAAAGATTTTATGGATAAAGTAAAATATTATCTTCGTGAAGATCAACAATCACCCAAGTATCAGCCTACCTACACCTCTGCAACAAATAGACCAGCAAGGGATGATGTTGGAAGCTGAACAATTTAGAAGTGATCAAATAAAAGAAAAGTTGAAACAAAAAATTAAAGATGCAGAACAAATAAAAGAAAAGTTGTAACAAATAGACAAAGAGAGGGAACAAAAAGAAACCTACGGCAGGAGAGATTACGCTCTTCACTAGGTACGGAAAGGGATCGTGGTGATGATTCTTTTGGCGTTACTACAGGAAGTGGTTTGGGAAATAATCTTATCACTTGTCCTTACAACGTCATCGCTGACGTTGATAAACTAGAAATTATCATAGGAGGAAAACGCGCTGGAAATACTTCTCATGAAATATCTGATATTTGTGGACGATTATTTACCGGTGGTATTATGGACATCAATACCTATCGGGAATATATCGCTGAAATTAAAGATGACTAAATCCCTTGACACATAATTTAGATCATGGTGAATGATTAAATAAAATGATAGTACATAATACGTATCGTAGACCAAGAATGGTCAAAGTAGTAAATTCACGATTACCAGTTTATGAAATAACCTACGGAGTTGAACTTGGTGATGTTGTTCGGGGTTTATTTACCAGGATAGCCCCAAAAGCAATGCCAATTGCAAAACGTTTTCGGCTGTCAAGGACAGAATTTTACGATTATTACGACGAAGTTATGCCTACAAACGAAAGCAAAATAGTAAATCAATCCGCAACCTAAAGATTAATGGATCTGGGTGATGCATCGTTAAAAGAAAAAGAAGATAACATAACCGCTAGTCTGATAACAGGATGTGGTCTTTGTTGATAATTACAATTTAGATCATAGTAATTACAATAAAATGTTTAAGCTTGAAATTGATATATCATTGGATATGGGTGAACCAGTTCGTAAAAATGAATCCTTGCGCGATTATCAATATTAGTCTTACGATGCAGTACAAACAAATCAACGTGGAAGAATCGAATTTAATAATTTAAGATTCAAGTCGGTATTTCTTACCAGCTGAAGGATTTATCGAAGTCGAAGGTAGACTAGTAAAAGGAGATGATACAGATTATGGAATCGGTGACAAAGGTGGGTTTGTCAATAATGGCATAATGGCGTTATTCAGAAGTGCTACTTATATGATTGATGGAAAACACATCCAATCATGGCTGGAAAATGTTGATAGTGCTACGACGATACTTGGTCTAGCAAGATACTACAATGACTATTCAAGATCAGAAGGTCCACCAATGATGATTACAAAGGATACAAATGATCATCCAGAAAACAGAAATGTAACGATGAATGCAGCTGAAACTGAAGTTGCGTCAGTGAATGAAAATTTCAATCTCGGATTCGCAACACGTAGATAAATGTTAAACTCAAACGAGATGCTTTCATGTGCGATTCCATTAACTCATATTTTTGGATTATGCAGAGATGTTAGGAAGGTTATGTTCGGTGCTAAACACACTGTGGTACTTAACAGAAACGAATCCGACAATGATGCAATCTGGCGAGCCGGAGGTGATGCTAGTAAAGTAGTAATAACAAAATTGTCATTGTGGATGTAAGTAAAGGTTCCATCTGTCAAAGAAGAAAATAAATTGCTTTATTTCACGAATCAAGGTGGTAAATCACTGCTATCATGGAAACAATGACTACATATAGTAATCAAGGTAATGCTGCTGGTCTATTTTCATGGCATATATCAGCACAACAAGGGGTTCATCACCACAAGATATTTGTATCGCATTTCAAGCAAATGTACGAGTAAATAATCAGGAAAGAAATGCGATGGTATTTGACACACTTAATGTTACAGAGGATAGTTTGAGAATAAAAGGACATCAAGAACCTTCCGAGGAAGTTACTTTGAATTTTGAACATAATAAATTTGCACGTGAGTATCATCTTTTAATGTCATTTATGGGGCGTGATCTAAATGTAGATACCGGTTTGCAAATATCACAAAAATATTTCACAACATTATATTTGATTTATTACTTTTCACTGGAACATTTAGATTCATTCATACAATCTGTTGTTGATATATATTTTCGTGCTCAAGTAGGTTATTTTCCTCCTGGTGCTGTAGGTCCACCTGTTGTTCCTGCTGGTTTGAGAGCGATCGCTGTTATACTTAGCGACAGAGCAGTATTACTCGAAGGTGTTGGTGGACGAATGTGAGTCGTTGATGCACCCGTAGAGAACATGTAATTAAAATCAATTCAGCAATAATACAAATGTCTTATACTCATCTTAACGCAATTCTGACTCAAGGTCAGAGAAAAAAAAATTACAGTAAAAAAACGCAATATGTGGCAAAAATAACGTTAAAAAAACAAATGATTGGTGACCCAAACAAATTATCGTTAACCGGTAATCAGCTTAAACGTTTCAATAAAGCTATGATATAAAAAACTGGAGTTCAACTTGAATTTTCTCCAATTGCTATTAAAAATAAGATTAAACCAGGAGGTATATTTCACTTCTTGCAGCAAAACCGGCATTAATTTCTGCGGCCGCACCTACAGTTGCAAAAGCAGCTGCGTTAGGTGCTGTTGGAACCGCCGCTGGAATAACATTAAAGAAAGCAACACGAAAAGGGTATAAAAAAATAGGCGAGGTCTCAGACTTCCGGGAACTTATCTAGGAAAAGGACTGACACTTCCAGGAATATAATAACACCGATGTCAAATTTTGATATGATAAATGCTGCTAAAAAGTTAAAAATAAAACATTTTGAGGAGTGTTTGTACACGATCAACAAAAGAAACAACCACATCAAGTTGAAACCGGTATTATCAATATCGTTTAGAATTCCGTTCCAGGAACTCACTGGGTTGCATATGCGATTGATCCACGCGGAATTGTTTATTTTGATTCGTACGGACTATCACCACCAGTTGAGTTTTCAAAATTTATTAATCAATTACCTGCCAGAAAATGGTATTCAACGCTGACGAAACAGACAATGACAGATTCACCGATATGTGGTCGTGAATTTATCGCTGTACTGGATGCGATATCAAAATCAACTAAATCACCTCATAAAGTTGTACACGAATACACAAGTAATCGTTTGACAGGTATTTAAAAATAGTACATATATAATGGTTGATAGTTACGGAAGACCCTTGATCAGATAAACCGACAAAGGAACTGATAAAGATTTCGACGCATGAAAATATGCAACTAAAATGGCCTTTTTGATATTATGAACCTAGCTGGGGTTGACCGAGATGAAGTTGTTATCTTTCATAACAAAAACGGTGTTTTGAAAACAAGTAATATCAAGTGGAATGATGCAGTTTGTAGGGTTCTTGGAGCTGTTATGGATAATATTCCGGTATTTACCGAAAGCGGAAAAATACGAGATTAAGCTATATGGATAGAATATATGAGAAGTGAAATTATAAAAAAATCTTCAAAAACGATTATCAACGTCAGGTGATGTATTAACAGGAGAACCTTCCATGAACGGAAATAAAATAAATGTCTTGAGAAATCCAACATCAGATGAAGATGCGGCAACAAAAAGATACGTTGACACTGTTGATGGTAAATTATTTACTTTAAAAACCAAACATGATGCCGTTAGTGGTAAACTCTCCACGTTAAAAACCGAATATGAAACTCACATAAACGATCACAATACCATAGACGGAAAATTATCTACGTTGAGAGCCGAGTATGACGTTCACTTAGGTGCGTTTACAAATCTCCGTAGAAATTTAAGAAAGAACGATGAAAGTACACATGTATTCTTCTAAAAACCATTAATCGTTGATACGAATTTTTCTGATAATTAAACATCAATCGATACGTTTAAGAAACACAAGAAGATATTGTAAGTGATGCTCGTAATATTATTTATAAAATTGATCTCCTTGAAAAATATCAGGGTAAAATTCTTCACAGACGGATTAACAACGTCGTATACACAATATCATCAGGATCAACAACACGGTCTCAACAACAAAATACTATCAAACATACCGCGGAAGTTACAGTCGTGTACAGATTGTCTGTGTTTATTAGTGCAAAATTCGAGATATTTACTACGTATCCATGGCGTCACTCAACAGACAAGTTTTCTGGAACCTTATCTTTTATATTAAACCGTGGAGACGAAGAAACATTTATCCTGGTTGCATCCGACAAACAATTAACTGCAGCAACGATGTGGTGGTGTCTAGAATTTGTTGACGATACACCTCAATTGATTACAGCGTAGATAATTCGGACTACAGATACAATCAAGCGCGTGAGTGGCAAGATAAATTAAAATCTATCGTTGATACTTATACCATTAAAGTAAAAAAAAAATTACAGACGTGTAATTGTCATTGATATAATTGTATACTTAATCTCCGCGGTTGTTGCTGGAGCCGGTCTCTTATTATACGCGGTAACAATGACATCACCTGCGGTCATAGAAATATGTGTTTCAGCGTCAACTGCGATCGCTAGAGTTTTTAATATAATCGCAAAAAAAATATCGAATGCACGAATGAAAATTTATCCTATTATGCGGTGAAGTTACAGGCGGCAACGGCGGCGTATTCTAAACTATCTCAGTTAATATCTGAAAGCCTCAACGATGGTTCAATATCGGATTCTGAGTTCGCATTAATGACTAAAATATTCTCCGATGCAATGACTGTGATGGAATCACCACGCATTAAAGTTACAGATAAATAGATAAATCACAGCACAAGGACTATTGCAACAGATTGACACAACACTGGTGAAAACACCGATGAGATCAGTGAGCACAACCAATCCTGAACCCAGTATTAATTTTCCAACCGCAATTTCAGCAAGGTAGATTGCACTTGCTCATCTACGAGTATATCATATTTGGCCAAATATCAGATCTGCACCATTTGGTGGATTACCTCCAAATAATTCGCTAGTACTTGCAAACGAAAAATACCAGATGGAACCCCAGATTTCTTTGTTGTTTCTATACCCACAGGTAGTTATCAGATCGAACAAATCAACGATGAATTCCGGCGTAGAATAAAATCAACAACAAAAAAAGAATAAAAAATAGCTATTACTGTTTACGAACCAACATTATAACCTGTCAGTGAAGTAAAATCTTGATCGTGCAATAACCAATCTACGCACTCATAATTAATACTTGTCAAGAATGAATTTTAAACTCAACGACCAGAGAGGACACTTGATTGATTTACTTGGCGAAATTTTACTGATAAATCTCAATGTAAAATCTTAAGATTTTTAACGTAAACGATTATTTTATCTTGATTCACGAATTAATCAGATAAATATTACATATGTTCCAGCACGTAAAGGTTTGTATACACAACAATGAATCACTTGGAGATGCAATCAAATTAATATTTACACAGTCTTCATTCAACATCTTTGATATAGTCATTGATAAATTCGGTGACGAACATTTTGTACTGAAGCGAGAACAGTTAGACAGATTGCGGCGAGAACATTTTTCTATGATAACGTACGACCAAGATCCGATCATAAACTATGCAGATTCCTGCATTGAACTTGATGAACTTAAAAAAAATTATTATATAGTTCTGCATAAAAATCTGAATTCAGTAAAACAATATTTCTATTCAAATTTGATAAAATTTCATTATTTGAATCCATTTTAGTCACTTTTATCGTAGAAAATCTGTCAGATTTCTGATTTTTATAAGGTAAAAACCCTAGCTATTCTCTAAATGATATATCAATAAATCGTTAATTTCATCATATTGTGTCTGCTTTTAGTAGATTTGTTAGTAAAATTATATCCAATTATAGTTGATTTACGAGCAAACCATGGCAAATTTAACGATTTAGAGAATCGCTCGTGTTTTCATCCTACAAATATTACAATTTTGATAGATTTGTATATGATGTATCGACTAAAATGGGTAATAAACGATGAAATTTCATCAAAATTTACAAATCTGAATAAAAAAAATTATAACAGAATACAAAAAGATATTATAACAGAATAAAAAAAAATATTATAACAATAAAACAACAGAGCAATACAGGAATTAATTATAGCTGCCATCGGTAACAGCGTTTTCATTTATAATCTTTTTTAGTTGTCTCACGCGAGTTTTGATAATTTTGTTCGTTTCATATTCGTGAGACAGTTTTGATTTAATATTTTCTACTGCGATATAAAGTGGTACGAACTTATCTATATCTGTTTCTTTTATCATTAATAAGGACTGGAACATTATAGACTGTATGATCTTTATTAGCCTATACTCCGTTTAAAGTTCATTACCACCTTCAAGATTTCGTTGTTGGATAGACTCGAAATCACAAATTGTTTTCCGGAACGAGTTTTATATTGATATTTTCTATTTTTTTTTTGTTTTACTGCAGATATTATAGCATAAGTATTTTCGATGTTCATATATATAACATATATATTTAAATATTAAAAAAGAGTTTTTTGGACCTTTAACCTCTTGGTTCGAGTGTTCTAGGAGGCTCGAGGCAAATTAAGGACATAACCTTTTAACCCCTAGGTTACCACCATAACCTAGCAGATTTAGAGGCACATGAAACGTATAATCTTAATTAAGGACAGCACAACCTTTAACCCGTAGGTTGTCACCGTATCCTAGAAGGTTCAAGGAAATTAAGGACGGCAAAACCTTAGAACCCCAAGGGTACCACCGTATCCTAGCAGATTCAAGGAAATTAAGGTCAGCACAATCTTTGAACCCCATGGGTACTACCGTATCCTAGCAGATACAAGGGCACATGAAAAACACAACATTAATATAATACGAAGACACTAAACAGATCCCCGTTGTGAGTATCTAATCTGTCAAATAACAGTCTAGAGCCTCCGTGAGACGTGGTTGGTGAATTACGTATTACGATGACCTCTCTACAGATTATGTACACCCCCACCACCACCACCACCACCCGATATCAAACCCGGGTGAGTAGAACGATCACCCACCATGATTCGAATCATGGTGAGATGTGTGTACATAATTCTGTTGAATTTCGATTTGACGTCCTTAACCCCCCAAACTATAAAAGAAAACCATTTTAATCGGTACCCTCAGACAATTGTCCGTTGCGAGATTCAAATCACGGCCTCCAGATCCAGAGTTCTACACGATACCAATTTGGCCACGGTTTCATCGGAGAAATATATATATTTTTAGTTAAGATATAGCTATCTGTACAGAACATACAGTCTTAACATAATTGTATATATTTTTACAGACATTTTATGATTTTACAGACAATTTGAATATAATATATAGCTATCTACATAGAACAAGACAGTCAACATGATTATATTTTTACAAACAGTTTGAATATAATATAATATATAGCTATCTACATGGAACAGACAATCAACACACGATTATATTTCACTGATATTATATATTTACAGAACGTGGGTCTTTCCGAGAAATTAAGGTCTGAATACATGTACGTCTCAAAGAAACTAAATATAACTTTCTGCATGATACGCTAGCGTGATGTCTTTTCTGCTTCGGTTCTGTTTGTAAACGAGAAACAATAAATTATCTTCTACTAATTTGAAACTATTATCCAATTATGTTGCTCCATTGATATTAATTGGGACGTACATGAATAATTAGTTAATTACAGCGACAAAATAAATCACGATCTACGGGGAAATATGTAATATGGAGTAATATCCCATTTTTCAGTTCAGCAACATTTCAGTAGTATATCAATGAAGAGAGATGGCACATTTTCTAAATACTGAACATCATAATATATTTTACTGAAAATATTCCCCCCAAAAAATGAATATATTAAATATATAGTAAAGTAATATAAGCAGCATAAATACAGAGAGACAGTCTCTACCTTCAACAGTATTGAAATGTAATTTTGTGTTAATATTTTTTTGAGAGAGCAGATTTGGTAATATTGTATGCGACATAATATATTGATTTTGATTGAATATCAAAATATTTGGCAGCTGTGTTCATTTATGGAGATGTTTTGTTTCGTATGTCTCTGTATTTACAGATTTTATCATCCGTTTTCCTATTGTTTTACATCTACCAGTATTACTGTATATAGAATTCTGACTCTTCGTGATAGCTCTCAGATTAGATAAAGTGTTGTGGAGTTTAACTCCATCAATATGGTCAATGACAAAACCGTCTTTGATCACCCCACAGACACACTCGAACACGAATCTGTTACAGTAATATGTTCTTATTTTATTTATTTCATTGAAACTGAACATAAGATAACCAGTCTTAATAACAAAACCAACTGTGTCTTTTCGTATACAGTGTCTGATAACACCATCACAATTTAGTTCGTAGTTTGTTATGATAGGATGCCTAATAAATTCCTTTTGCTCCATTACATATAAATATCTTTTGTTCAATTAATCATTTGCCTTGATCTTTACTTTGAAATCTCAATAAATAATCTTCCGGGGTTTTTATAATCCTGTCGCTATCATTATTTTTTAAAATCATAATATCGTTTCAGTTCTCTGTATCTTTTACCATCACACTGCACGCACAAGCGTGTTTAACCTCGTACTCCAACACCACATTGTAAACAAGGTTTTGGTCCTAGACTTCCATCTCGGACACGTTGCAACTGGATTCTGCAAAATTTGTTTACGCAAGATCTGTTGCAAGAAGTAACAGAGCCGATCATCATCCACTTGCAGATTCCTTGTTTAAATCATTATATATATGTAATATTTTTAATTTCAATACTTGTTTTAATTATAATGATAGGATAATTTGAGAGATTATCCAAGATCGAGCTTTCTAAAAATAAAAAATTTAATCTTGACAGAATATTCCATGTGCCGATGCGAGATATGGTTGATCCGACAGATAAAACATTGATCAATAAAATACATGACGCCGAGAAAGAATTTCAGAAAAATGAATCATCCCATATGTGGTTGACGTTTAAGATTATAAGTGATACTAAATTTATAGATGCGACAATGAATGACTAACGAGCAGAGATGATCATTAACTACCTTGACGATAGAAAATATATTTTAAAAATAAAATGTTTCGTACTATCAGATACAAACAATTGGATTATTCGTGATAAACGTGATCCCGTCCTTCATAATGAGAAACTGCCATACTGAGTAAAGGTTCCAAACCAGGGATGTTGACCAGTATTGATAAACTATCTTACGAAAGATCGTATCCTATAACAGCGTTTATCTATAGGATATATCCGCTTGAGAAACCCAACGTTGATAATATGAAGCCCATTGTGTGTCCGAACGAATAACAGAACATTGCAACGTTTCGACTCGTGGGAAGGGGTTAGCGGATAACCGACGTAATATAATAAATTCGTGGGCGGGAAGAGTCAAAGAGGTCGGAGCATCTATCAAAGATGTTGCTGAACTAGGAAAGAAATTAAAATTTCCTATAACAATAAAAACGATAACAGGAGAGATCTTATACGAATCGAAATATAAATGAAAGGGAGGATCAATCGAATTTGTTGATCATAATGCGCATGATTGGACTAATGCAGTAACATTATTTCCACGCACGAGGACGGGTAAATTATATAATGGTGAAATAAGTAAAAGCGATCCTGAATCCGTCTGGTTGTTTAGTTCTGAAAATAAACCCCGATCAGTGTGTAAGACAAAATGGTGATATTTATCGAACAGAATCCCTCCACGAGAAAATGAGAAAATATGCCCATGACAACAAATACTCGGTGAATGTTTTACTGTTCCATCAGATGCAGCTCATTTTGCTAAAGAGAGAAATTTCTGGAAACCAACTCGGTTTGATTTTCTTGATATAATATTTAGTTGTGTTGAATATGGTCTCGGTGGACTGTGGAACCGTGAATACCCGCGTAATGATGTTATCTCGGTTGCTATGGTTGCATGTTATCCTGTACGTTTTCTGGGATACGGAGAGTGTTCTGGGTATTTTAAAAGATTCGGTCACCCGACAAACCAGATGACGCGAGTATCAATACATGGACCATTACATGACTTTGATATTACTGGATTTGCATGCATCGAATCATCCGAGTTTACAGAAAATCTTCATCCGATTTGTTAGACATTTTTCAGAAAAGAAGTGGGCTCCAGTAGTATTGTTACGATATATGCTTGATTGTTTAATGTTGACGTTGATTGTCAGTGAAGCGATTATATCATGCCGAATGCAGACCAAAGTTTAATTGCCACAACAAAAGGAATATTCTGATGAAGAAATTCCTGATAAAACCGACTTTGAAAATAAAATTGCAAAAGATCTTGACAGGAAAATAATAGGTAAATATACCCAAGGACGATCATAAACGACAATGTACAAGATTGATCATCAACGATGCTGAATTAAATTTTATAATCGCTGATACAACAAAAAGAAATACATTTAGAAGACGGGATACATCTTTCTTATCAAATGGAACTAAATTAGGTACAATTGTGAGTTATATTGATGGTGAATCATCGCAGTACACCCATTTAAGATCTTCGAGGCTCGCTTACGTTTCGATTAATCTGTTATCGATGATAAATAAAATTCCAGAGTTTGCTGTCAGAGTAGCTACCGTTTCGTTTTATATCAGTAAAGAAATATTCAAGATTGCTAGAGCAACTAATATAATCAGTCACGCACTATGGGGTGAATGGAGAATAAAAAAGGAAAATATACTCAGTTATTCTGAATCAGCCGATGTTGAAATTAAAGATATTTACCGCTGAAATAATCAGATTTTAAAACCATCGTCTGCTCCATCAATATATGATCCCGTTGCTAGACAGAAGACGATTTATCTCAATGGACCTGGAGGATCAAAAAGACGACACATGCGATTGAACTTTTTCAGAATTCTGATATGATCGTTTTGACACCTACACAGACTTGCGGAAGACATGACCCAACGAGGAACACAGTCATGTGCTTATCACAGCTTTTTCTGATAGAGCGGAGACGCATGGAATCCTGATCAAATGGGAGATCAATATATTCCTAAAATCATAGTTTGGGATGAAATATGTACCGTATCGCTGCAATATCTAAAAATATTTCTTGATTGGTTGTTGACGAAAAACACTGATGTAATAATGTGTGGCGATCATGGTCAACCACCACCTTTTGTTGGACCGTCTCCACACGAATGGCTAAAGAGATCTATTGACTTTTACTAAGAAATAACTGAAGATCATAGAGCACTGTGATTCAACATTGAGGGAGTTTAAACAATTCATCAAATTACAATCGAATAAAATTCAATGAGAATTATTGCGTAAATAATTTTATAAACCTCTTTTGGGATACGTGGAGACCAAATGATCTGATAGTTGCAAGTAGAAAAATAGTTCGTGACACACTTCAACAAAGATTATCTCTGCTACATAAAGAAACATTCGCGGAGTAACTGATACCATTATTTTATCGCCCAACAGAATATTCTCTTTGACATACCAGGACAGATGGAGAAAATAATCTCGTGTTGAATAATATTGTTTTAGTTGATGTCAATGTTGTTTATAGCGCTTTATCGGATTGGACGCTAGGATACGCAATGACAATACATTCTTCTCAAGGATTAACTATTTCTGATACAGTTGTCTGGATTGTGGATGATCATATAGAGTGGTCGAATTTAGTTTATCTTGCGGTGTCTTGCGTCAGGAAAATATCTCAGCTACGTAGGAATGTCGTGGATGTGTCAGAAACCACTGGCAATGTTGACAATGATATAGTAAGAAATAAATTAGATAGCTATAAACAATGTGATTAAAAAAATAAAAGCGACTTCAATCTTGACGTGCAGTTTATCATAACATTGAAACAACACCAGGATAATCACTGTGTAAGCTGTAATTGTATTATGTTATGGCAATACTCGAGTAAAAATCGTAGACAATTTACCGTTGATAGAAAAGATAACAGTCTTGGTCATACACGTGATAATGTAACATCATGTCTTGAATGTAAGGTGCTAGTTAAATGAATGTGGTGGCAATTGTGTATCTTCCGGAATTATCTACCATTGTTCACGTGTGAATCCACGTTGCGGAGCAGTTGAAACTAATCTGTAGATTGCAGGTCTACCTGTAGATCGTACCACGCTGGATATCTTGTGTGTTGTAATGCTCCAAAAAGTGTAATGTTCCAAAAAGGATCTGTCTCTCTTTTGTTCCTCCTTCATGTTCACCTCTTTCGTTCAAATACTTTAAGATGACATTACCTAGCATTTGCTGCGGTGAAACATTATGCTGTATTGGTATATATTTCCTTGTATTCGCATTAATAGGTTTCATGACATTGTTTAATGCAGCTATCACACTTGGTAATCTTGCAACCCATTCCCGAGATCTTGTATCCTGAATGAATTCCTTCGCGTATTGGTATCCAAGCAATCGTTCAGCAAGTGTTCTATTAAATAGTTCCACGATCGATTGATCACAATGAATTTCAGTATGTCCTTGTCGTATTTTAACATTATGTCGCTTCATTAATGATGATACTGCACCAAGAAATTCTTTGCCAGAATCGACTTGTAATACTTGTGACCATCACAAGGGTCCTCGTCGACAAATGCTTTCGAAGGCAAATGCAACTTCAGTAGCTGTTTTATTTGATAATGGTTCTGCTTCTTTTTATCCACTTGCAACTTCAAGAACGTGCGTATTCGATTTGTTTAGGCGATGGTAGGTAAATTTGCCATATTGCTTGTCGTGCTAACCACGTTGCGGCGGTAGAACGTGTGACGTTTGCTGCATTAGCGAGTTTATCGATTGATGCTCTACCCTTCCAGTATACTCTTGGGCTATAATAACTTGTTCCATTATAATTAATTACCCAGCATCTATTGCTAATTTGGTTTTCATCGCAGATGTTACTAACCAAGTGGCTAATCCATCCATGAGATTTTTCTTTTTAATGGAATTCAATGCATGAATCAATTTCACATCTGCGACATGTCGTTGTTCTAGACCTTTACTTTTACAAACTACATCATGAACGTGCTTTATCGATTGCATCGGATTTTGGTTGATCTTTTTCATCAAGTCTGATATCAAGTCCAGTGCCAGGACCGCAGTAATTATATCCCGGAAGATGTTTTTCTTCAGGATATTTAGCCCACGGAGTTTCTGGAAATTTTGACATTAATACACACACGCTAAGAAATATTCATCAAACCCGGTGTAGCGGAGATATGGATATAAATAAATTAAAAATATTCTTTTCACGTACGCAAGGAACATCATATGGATTTATTACAATAAATCTGCATGATTCCAGGACAAGATATCGTGTAGGTATCGATAAAATATTTAGCTAATTTGTAGCAGCAGAGAGGGTGCCCCCTCGCGTCAGATTGACAAAATAACGATATCCTCTAACTACATTAAGTATATACTATTTGATATAAGAAAAATTGTACATGGCTGCGTCAAGGAAGCACCGATAAATGTAATAAAAAAATGTCCTGGAGAATACTTCAAGAAACATGAATATATCCTTTAAAAAAATCCACGTGCTGGTCCTCGACATTGTGTTGGATGCAATGTTGGCGTTCGAGGACAATATCAGATTTGAAATGAATGTGTTGGAGATAAATACAGAACTTTGATGGCGTATTACTGTCGTAGGATTGAAGAAGGGGTATTGATGCCTAGAAAAAAAAACCTCCAACCGAGGAAGAATATTACACTAAGTCTCAGATTGATCGTTTGTCTGAATTATTCATTTTCTTTGATTTATATACAAGATTTTTTTAATCCTCAGATTGACAATTTAACACATTAAGAGAGCAGCAGAGAGGATTGACTACAACATTTGTTTGGGTCAATCTTGGTGTAGTCATTGATTGACTTCTATGTTAGTCACCATTAGTCGATTTGGTAATAAAAAAGGGTGTCGTTTCGATTTAGTCTGTCCATCCTCTCTGCTGTTACTGTTTACATATCTCAACTTCTCACTGTCGTGCAATACTAAGACAAACATTCAAAACATATAGTTGCAATTGAAGTTTCGCAAGGTCGCACAATAAATTATAAAATAAATCCTAAGTGCCTAATGAATTATACTGACCCGGTCGTGTAAGAGCATCTTGAATCGTTTGAAGTAGTACCATGTATATAGCTCGTTAGCATCATCTGCTGCAAATTGCGCATACGTGTCCTCAGCCTCGTATCCAAACTTGTCCACAGTTTTCCCATCTTCCCTAATAAGAATTGTTGTTGGAGCTTTCAAGGACATGTGTTGGCTGTTGTTCCAAATTCGGCACGCTATATTCAACGGGTCTTTCATGTACTCGTGTTTGAAAGAGCAGGCCCAATTCGAATAGGTTGTGCCCAAATGAATGGCAGCAACCATAACATAATCCTTATGGTCTTGCTATAATAATAATAATAATAATAATAATAATAATAATAATAATAATAATAATAATAATAATAATAATAATAATAATAATATCAATTGCTACTAGATTAATAACAACAACACTAATAATGATAATAATGCTAATAATAATACTGTAAATAATACTAATAATGACAATAACAAAAATAATAACAATACTAGTCTTGTTATTATTATAATGGTAGGAGTTGTAGTAGTAGTATTGATTTATTGTTGTTGTTGTTGTTATTATTATTATTATTATCATTATTATTAGTAGTAGTAGTAGCATTATTATTATTATTATTATTATTATTATTATTATTATTATTATTTGTATTATTAGAATTAGTATAGTAATAATACTAATGAAAATAATAATCAAAGATACTCAAAAAGAGCACACAAAAAAAAAATTCCAATTTGACTGGGAAAATATAGAAGCAAATTGATGAAGGAGCAGGGATGTTTAGATGAAGGATCCAAAACAATACACCAAAGATGTATACAGGAAATCACCGAGTGATTAGAGGGACAAACAAGACACTCAAGAAGTATACAGGGACCAAATACATGAGCAGAGGGATAATCGGTCAATGCAACAACGGAATCTTGAAGGAGGTAATACACTTTCAACGGAGTATAGGCTAATAAAGAACATACAGTCTATAATGTTCCAGTCCTTATTAATGATAAAATATACAGATATATATACCAGTTCGTAACATCTTATATCGCAGTAGAAAATATTAAGTCATAACTATCTCACGAATATGAGACAACTAAAACAGATTATAAATGAAAACGCTGTTACCGATGGTAGCTCGGATTAATTCCTGTACAGTTCTATTGTTTTATTCTGTTATAATATCTTTGTTTATTCTGTTATAATATCTTTTTGTATTCTGTTATAATATTTTTTTTATTCAGATATGTAATTTTGTTGAAATTTAATCGTTTTGTACCCATTTTAGTCGATAAATCATAGAAAAATCAAACAAAAAAATGGTAATATTTGTAGGATGAAAACCCGAGTGATACTCTAAATCGTTAAATTTGCTCGTAAATCAACCATAATTGGATTTATTTTTACTCAGAAATCTATTAAAACAGACAAAAAATGATGAAATTAACGTTTTATCAATATATAATTTAGAGAATAGCTAAGGTTTTTACCTTACCAAAATCAGAAATCTGACAGATTTTCTACGATAAAATTGACTCAAATTCTAGGAGGAACCATTGGAGTAAATTTGTAAAGAAAGTATCCTTGTTGACCAGGAGGAACCATTGGAGTAAATTTGTAAAGAACGTATCCTTGTTGAGCTTGATTAGATATCCCAAAATCTGTTTGATAACTACCATCGATTAAATCACATACAAAATTGACTGCAATCGTTGCGGTTATATTTACAATCTCTGGTGAAATATGTCTGTCTTCAGCATCTGGATCATTGTTAAATCTGTCAACATCATCATGCTGATGTGCAATTTCAGGCCATCCTAGAACAGGTTCTGTTGATAATCCATAAATATATACGACGTAATCGGGAGATTTTACTTCAATCACAGATGATAATGTTGCTTCGTAAACAGTAATAGCAATTTTTTATTCTTTTTGTGTTGTTGGTTTGTTCAATCTGATAACTACCTGTTGGTATAGAAACAACAAAGAAATCTGCGGTTCTATCTGGTTTTTTGTTTGTTTGCAAGTACTAGCGAAATATTTGGAGGTAATCCACCAAATGGTGCAGATCTGATATTTGGCCAAATATAATATACTCGTAGATGAGCAAGTGCAATCTCCCTTGCTGAAATTCCAGTTGGAAAATTAATACAGAATTCAGGATTGGTTGTGCTTACTGATATCATAGTTGTTTTCTCCGGTGTTGTGTTCGTGGCAATAAGTTGCAATAGTTCTTGTGCTGAGATTAATCTATTTATCTGTAACTTTAATGCGTGGTGATTCCATCACAGTCATTGCTTCGGAGAGCAATTTAGTCAATAATGCGAACTCAGAATCCGATATTGAACCATCGTTGAGGCTTTCATATATTAACTGAGATAGTTTAGAATACGCTGCCGTTGCCGCGTGTAACTTCACTGCATAATCGGATAACTTTTCATTCGTGCATTCGATATATTTTTGCGATTATATTAAAAACTATAGCGATCGCAGTTGACGCTGAAACATATCGTTATGACCGCAGGTGATGTCAATGTTGCCGCGGATAATAAGAGATTAGCTCCAGCAACAACCGCGGAGACTGAGTATACAATTATGTCAATGACAACTACATGTCTGTGATATTTTTTAATTTAATTGTGAAAGTATCAACGATAGAGTTTAATTTATCTTGCCACTCACGCGCGTGATTGTATCTGTAGTCCGAATTATCTACACTGTAGTCAATTGAGGTGTTTCATCAACAAATTCTAGACACCACCACATCGTTGCTGCAGTTAATTGTTTGTCGGATACAGCCAGGACAAATGTTTCTTCGTCTCCACGGTTTAATATAACAGATACGGTTCCAGAAAACTTGTCTGTTGAGTGACGCCATTGATACGAAGTAAATATTTCGAATTTTGCACTAATAAACACAGATAATCTGTACACGACTGTAACTTCCGCGGTATGTTTGATAGCATTATTTGTTGAGACCATGTTGTTGATCCTGATGATATTGTGTATCTCTGTGGAGAATTCTACCCTGATATTTTTCAATGAGATCAATTTTATAAATAATATTACGAGCATCACTTACAATATCTTCTTGTGTTTCTTAAACGTATCGATTGATCTTTTAATATCAGAAAAATTCGTATCAACGATTAATGGTTTTCGGAAGAATCCATCTGCAATTTCATCGATCTTTCTGAAATTTCTACGGAGATTTGTAAACGCACCTAAGTGAACGTCATACTCGACTCTCAATGTAGATAATTTTCCGCCTACGGTATTGTGATCGTTTATGTGAGTTTCGTATTCGGTTTTTAACGTGGAGAGTTTACCACTAACGGCATCATGTTCGGTTTTTAACGTAGATAATTTACCATCAACAGCATCAACATATCTTTTTGTTGCCGCATCTTCATCTGATGTTGGATCTCTCAAGACATTTATTTTATTTCCGTTCATGGAAAGTTCTCCTGTTCATACACCACCTGACGTTGATAATCGTTTATGAACAATTTCACTTCTGATATATTCTATCCATATGCCTGAATCTCGTATTCTTCTACTGTCGGTAAATACCGGAATATTATCCATAACAGCTCCAAGAACCCTACGAACTGCATCATTCCACTTTATATATCTTGTTTTCAAAACACCGTCTTTGTCCTGAAAAATAAAAGCTTTATCTCCGTGAACCCCAGCTAGGTTCATAATATCAAAAGGTCATTTTAGTTGCATATTTTCATGCGTCGAAATCTTTATCGGTTCCTTTGTCGGTTTATCTGATCAAGGGTCTTCCGTAACTATCAACCATTATATATATGTACTATTTTTAAATACCTGTCCAACGATTACTTGTGTATTCGAGTACAACTTTATGAGGTGATTTAGTTGATTTTGATATCGCATCAAGTACAGCGATAAATTCACGACCATATATCGGTGAATCTGTCATTGTCTGTGTCGGCAGATTTGAATACCGTGTTCTGGCAGGTAATTGAATAATATAATTTGAAAACTCAACTGTTGGTGATAGTCCCAACGAATCAAAATAAACAATTCCGCGTAGATCAATCGCATATGCAACCCAGTGAGTTTCTGGACCGGAATACGAAACGTTATTTATGATACCGGTTTCAACGTGAAGTGGTTGTTTTGTTAATTGATCGCGTATACACACTCCTCTAAAATGTTTTATTTTTAATTTTTTAGCAGCATTTATTAGATCAAAATTTGACATCGGTCTTATTATATTACTGGAAGTGTCTGTCTTTTTCCTAGATATGTTCCCGGAAGTCTATAGGTGCGGCCGCAGCAATTAATACTGGTTTTGCTACATGAAGTGAAATATACCTCCTGATTTAATGATATTTTTAATGGCACTTGGAGAAAATTCAAGTTGAACTCCAGTTTTTTATACCATAGCTTTATTGAAACGTTTAAGCTGATTACCGGTTAACGATAATCGATAATTTGTTTGGACCATCACTCATTTGTTTTATTAACGTTTTTTGCCACACATTGATTTGCGTTTTCTGATTGTAATTTTTGTATCTGACCTTGAGTCAGAGTTACGTTAAGACGTTTTTATTATTGCTGAATTGATTTTAATTACATGTTCTCTACGGGTGCATCAACGACTCACATTCGTCCACCAACACCTTCGAATAATACTGCTCTGTCGGTAAGTATAACAGCGATCGCTCTGAAACTAGCAGGAACAACAGGTGGACATACAGCACCTAGAAAAAAACCTACTTGAGCTCGAACATATATATAAATAAAAGATTGTCTGAATAAATCTAAATGTTCCAGTGAAAAGTAATAAATCAGATACAATGTTGTGAAATATGTTTGTGATATTTGCAAACCGGTATCTACATTTAGATCACGCCCCATAAATGACATTATACTATGATACGCACGTGCAAATTTATTATGTTGAAAATAAAATTCAAAGTAACTTCCTCGGAAGGTTCTTGATGTCTTTATATTATCAAACTAACCTCGGTAACATTAAGTGTGTCAAATTTCTTTCGCATTTCTTTCCTGATTATTTACTCGTACATTTGCTTGAACTGTGATACAAATATCTCGTCATGCTGAAACCCCTTGTTGTACTGATATATGCCATGAAAATAAACCAGCAGCATTACCTTGATTACTATCTGTAGTCATTGTTTGCATGATAGCAGTGATTTACCACCTTGATTCATGAAAGAAAGCAATATATTTTCTTCTTCGACAGATGGAACTATTACTTACATCCACAATGATTATTTTGTTATTACTACTTTACCAGCATCACCTCCGGCTCGCCAGATTGCATCATTGTCGGATTCTTTTCTTTTAAGTACCACAGTGTGTTTAGCACCGAACATAACCTTACTAACATCTCTGCAAAATCCAAAAATATGAGATAATGGAATCGCACATGAAAACATCTCGTTTGCGTTTAACATTGATCTACGTGCTGCGAATCCGAGATTGAAAGTTTCATTCACTGACGCATCTTCAGTTCCAGCTGCATTCATCGTTACATTTCTGTTTTCTGGATGATCATTTGTATCCTTTGTAATCATCATTGATGGACCGGCTGATCTTGAATAGGTGTTTTCCATCAATCATATAAGTAGCACTTCTGAATAATGCCATGATGCTATTATTGACAAAACCAACTCTGTCACCGATTCCATAATCTGTATCATCTCTTTTACAAGTCGACCTTCGACTTCGATAAAAGCTTCAGCTGGTACGAAATACCGACTTGAATCTAGAACACGTAATTCGATTCTTCCACGTTGATTTGGTTGTACTGCATCGTAAGAATAATATTGATAATCGCGCAAGGATTCATTTTTACGAACTGGTTCACCCATATCCAATGCTGTATCAATTTCACGCTTAAACATTTTATTGTAATTACTATGATCTAAATTTTAATTATCATCGAAGACCACTTCCTCGTATCAGACTAGCGGTTATGTTATCATCTTTTTCTTTTAACGATGCATCAGCCAAATCCATTGATATTTGGGTTGCGGCCTGATTTATTATTTTACTTTCATTTGCAGTCATAACTTCAGTTGATCGTAATTTCAGGTTTTTTTGTCGTAATAACCGTAAAATTCTGTCCTTGACAGCCGAAAACGCTTTACCGGCAAGATCACAGTTTGCGCTAGGAGTTTTGTCGCGAATAACATCGATAGCATTCATTGATACTTGTTTATAATTGGCATTGCTTTTGGGGCTATCCTGGTAAATAAACCACGAACAACATCACCAAGTCCATCTCCATAGGTTATTTCATAAACTGGTAATCGTGAATTTACTACTCTGACCATTCTTGGTTTACGTATTATTATGTACGATTATTTTATTTAATCATTCACCATGATCTAAATTATGTGTCAAGGGATTTAGTCATCTGTAATTTCATCGATAAATTCCAGATAGGTATTGATGTCCATGATACCACCGGTAAATAATCGTCGACAAATATCAGATATTTCCTTAATAATTTCATGAAAAGTATTTCCAGCGCGTTTTCCTCCTATGATAATTTCTAGTTTATTCACGTCAACAATGACGTTGTCAGGGCAAGGGATAAGATTATTTCCCATGCCACTTAATGTAGTAGCGCCAAAATAATCATCACCAGGATACCTTTCTGTACCTACTGAAGAGCGTAATTTCTCCTGCGGTTTTTTTTTGTGGTCGCTCTCTTTGTCTAGTTGGTTCAACTTTTCTTTTATTTGTTTCGCCTCTTTAATTTTTTGTTTCAACTTTTCTTTTATTTGATCAATTCTAAATTTTTCAGCTTCCAACATCATCCCTTCTTGTTCTATTTGTTGCAGAGGTGTAGCTAGCTGAAACTGGGGAGTCTGTTGATCTTCACGACGATGCTATTTTACTTTATCCATAAAATCTTTATATAAAGGATCGGTCATATTAGCGATGGGTTTATTATAGAACACATGAAATAATCGTCTTAAAAAAGTATCATCATTTTTTTTAGCGTATTTAGGTTTTAAAATTTCAGATTTTTGGTAAAGACTATCATATGCAAAACCAGGAAAATATTCTTTCTTAACAATTTTATAATATCTTTCATAACACCTTCGTTAAATTTATTAATCAATTCATCATCTCATTTTGCTTTACGTGGAGATGCAGGTGGTTGTTTTACATCAGATATTTCAGTCTAAATGTTATCAATATCTTGCTGAGGTTTAGCGGCAGCTATTCTAGCTGGAAGATCTTGTAAAATCTCTTGGGTTGCCCTTAAGGTTTCTTGTATTGTTCCAAGGACATGTGTCTTTTTTTCCGGAGTAGTGATATCTCCCCATACAACTTTCTCAGTTGTTGCAGTAATAGGTTTGAATAATCTTTCTTTACCTTCTACATAGTCAACTTGTGACTCCTGGCGTTCTGGAAGTTTTCTTCGAAGAGAATCTCCCAAAGGAATATATTTTTTGATTGCTTTCTGGCGTTCTCGAGCTAATCTAATAGTATATGCTTCTCCGATATTTGACATATTTTTATTGATATATATTAATGATTTAATTACATGTATCGATACAATATTTGGCTAAATTGTAGCAGCACCGAGGAAGAATATTACGCAATGTTCACAAAAGTCTCAGATTGATCGTTTGTCTGTATTATTCATTTTGTTTGATTTATATACAATATTGTGTTATCCTCAGATTGACAACGTAACACATGGAGAGAGCAGCAGAGAGGATTTGACTACAACATTTGTTTGGGTCGATCTAGGTGTAGTCATTTATTGACTTCTATGTTAGTCACAATTTTGTCGATTTGGTAATAAAAAGGGTGACGTTTCGATTTAGTAAAGATATCTGACTTTCGTCCAAGACATTTATCATCTGGATGCCGATGTAATGAAATAGATCTTTCTTCAAATATTCAATCGTGAATGTATAAACTCTAAAGGCCGTTAACTCTTTACCGTTCTAACGTTTCAGCTTCATATCACGTCTGATTTTCTCAAGGATGGATAAAACTGTATGAAAGCAATCGCTGTACCTGCGTACTCTCGTACAGGCCAATGCTACATATGTATTGGGTTCCAATTACATGGTACTTTAATCACCTGAACTAACTGTCCTTTTTGATTGGCGCTAAAAAACTGAATTATTTATTGCATACCAGAGATCTCAGCAAGCATTAAGCATTATATTATATGCGGACAAAAACGGCATGTTGTCACTCTTGCTTTCGATTGACTTGGTTTAATAAGATAAACTTCAGTCTAGGTTAATGAAACTCATGGATAAACCTATATAATCATTCAAATTATAAAGTAGAACTTTAACATATCTGCTATTAAATTTTCAGGGACGAATATAGATATAAACAATAATTAAGTGAATACTTCACTAATCACCATACAAAAAAAGATGAACTTGGACGACATTCGTTGTTTCCGGTCATATGACACTCATCTTTTCTGATGCATGCTTTAGTATTTTTAGAAAGTTACTTTCAACTCAGTTTGGACATAAATATACGTAAAAATTTGATCGTAGATAAAAAGGAACCGCTCGCATTACTGGATACGGAAAAGCTAATCCACTGGTAGTATTTACTTTCAAAGCTATTTACATGAAGACGTACGAAAGAGAAGACTTAGACGGAATTAGCTGGATGTAAGTTTGCATGAGTCTAATTTTATGCAAGAAAGTGAACGAGCCTCATGATTATTCAAACGGTGAAACAGGCACCAACGGAAATGAATTTGTGTTACTGCCAATAAAACACTGAAAGGTCAGCGATAATAACGTGGTACAAATCATCCAGGTCAAATAACTATACATTTGTGGTATTCCTTAATGATGATATATGAAGTTGTGACCTATGAGACTTGACATTGTGCAACATTATTTCTTAAGACTTAACATTATTTCTATATAAATATTTATTTACATTAACTATATTTATCATTATTATGTTTGTGATTTAAGGGTATTTGGTTTCTAAATATATCTCTCCCTTTCTCTCTCTGCATCTGTCTATCTATCTATCTATCTATCTATCTATTATAGATATATAGATATATAATATATGTTCCATGGGCTTTGAGCTTCTAAATAGTATACGTTGCGCAGTTTTGTTTTCTTTTCTTCTTCATTGTATTATTATTATTATTATGATGATGATGATGATGATGATGATGATGATGATGATGATGATAATTACTACTACTAGTGCTAATAATAATAATATTAGTAGTAGTAGGGTAGTGGTAGTAGTGTCACATCGGTGGTAGTCTTTACCAATTGTCTGATACATTATTCTGATCGCAATGGTTGACAGTTTTCTTGAAGTTACAATGACATAAATAAATATTGATACTATTTTAAATCATTAAAATGACTAGTCAAGGCTTTCGCTCCGTTTAATAATGAGATAATGAAAAGTTTCACTCTTTAATATTCTATATGAAATAAATTTACAAATACACGAAATATAATCAAAGTTGGGAAACACTCATACCGAATGAATTAACTTATGGCAATAGTAAATACCGCGTGGTTTGACATTATTATATTGCATTGGGAAAACATCAAAATGATTTAAAAAATACCAGACGAAATCCGAATGGTTCCGTGACGTAACGAGTTCGAATGTTGTTCACTGCAGTATTCTGTATATCACAGCTGATAATCTTGTTGCAATTAAATATTTTTAGGGACTTCCTTCCTGTGGCTTTATTTGTTTGGGGGCGGGGGATGTTTCTTTGTTGCTTTTCATTTGTTTTGTTTCTTTGGCAGTGGTTAAAGGTTGGGTTTATCGAGTTAAATGCATAAACCTTTTTAAAACTCAAATGGTGTTTGATTTTATTTCACTTGTGTCTTTCTTCGCAAAGAAGTTCATTTTGGCGATTTCTTACCTGAGTAAGGTACTGAGATGATGCCATGTTAGCTTTAACTTATATTGGAACGAATGTTATTTGCGAAAAATGAAAAGCATGAATTGTGTGTTTGAAATCAATCTTCTTGATGTTCTGATATACAGGAAAAAAGTTGTCTTATCTCCGGCATGGAGGAAATACAACAATAATTTTCAACTGCATAATAGATGTACATGTAACGACATAAAACCATCACATTCTCGAATGGTGGCGGACTATGGCGGTGATAGTTCACTACTTTCAAGCCATGTATTTACAGTTGCGGCACACAATTGCAACGACATCCGTTAGCAGCATTTGAACCTTTCTATATAGATTTAGTACGGAAAATCGTGATGAAGAGTGCACCGAAGTCATGTGAACTTGATCCAATTTCTACATTACTGCTGTTTGAGTGCTTAGTTAGAACCAATATTACATTCACTAACTGATGTTATTAATACATCTCTTTCATTGGAGGAATTCCCATGATTTTGGAAAACTATCATTGAGAAGCCTCTGCTGAAGAATCTAACACTCGACCATAGCGATTTAAAGAACTACCACCCAGTTTCTAATGATGAATGATGATAAATCTGAGACCATTCTGATCACAACAAAAAGCATTTCTCATTCACATCGTTTCCCTCAAACAATACATATCAGCAATACCAACATTAAATTCACACATTCAGTAAGAAACATAAGTGTTACTCTGGACGTAATGTCACATTGCACAAACATGACATGAACGTATGCAATAATGCATATCTTGAGCTGAGATGCATCAACTCCATTCGCAAATATATTTAAGTTGATACCACTACGACACTTGTGTGCTCGTTAGGACTTTCAAGACTGGACTATAGTAACTCGACTGTCTTCTTCTTCTCAATATCTACTCCAGAAACGTCAAAAAGTTTAAAGCACGGCTGTTCAGATGATCCTTAGAGTACCACGATCAAAGATAACACACCCGTTGCTCTGTACCCTACAATCCTCATCCATTTGATCTAGAATTAAACAAACGGTTTGTTCTCCGTGCAACCTTTCGCTGACGGACTCCAGTGAGGTGTAAATAATGTCGTGTTTAACCTGGCTATCTCTTTCAATATACCACATTAACATGTTTATGTGTCAACGATGGTTTTGTTCTTGCCTCCCATCAGTAGATATGATGCCTTTTAAAGCAGTTTTTTCCTGTAAACTGTGTATGGACTATATTACCTGGCTTGAAGAGAATTTTGTGTTATGGAGAATCTTGAAACTCATTTCCTTCGAGTTTATATCATATCTTGACTTAATGTAATATTACTTAGAGTGGATATTCGTTCTGCAGACCTCAAAGCCTATGACAACGTATACTAAAAATTTTGGAAACATAATCAAGACGATTCATTTCAGTTTCATCGTCTGTTTTAACAACTTTAATGGTACACTCAAAGTGTGTCAAAACATCAGTTCAAAAGGACTGAAAACTAGATAGTGTGTTTGTGTGTGTGTGTGTGTGTGTGTGTGTGTGTTCAGACGTTAAAACCTCTGACTTATCCAAGAGCTTGTTATTTTTAAGGATAGAAATACCGAACAAATATTTTCATGAACCTGTATTCAGACTATTGATAATAAGCAGAATTATATCTAATGATCTGGACTGTTTACTCTAGTTCAGAATTGGTAATGCTTATTAGCTCAATCGTCCCCAACTCTGGAGTATAATGACTAAGTCAAGTTGTATATAACGTTTGGAACTATTAAATCTGATCTAAGTTCTTGATTGTCGGGATTGAATTACTTTTTAACTAGAGCTGTGACTTGTAATAGAATACCAAACTTTTAGACAAGCCACTTACCCTATCGTAGACGCCGGATTCGATAACGCTGGGAAATGCACGTCAAATATTAAGCATTTTCTACTTGTATTTTCTGTAACGGTCATTACGATTTTTAACAGTTTCATCTCTTGATGTATGATTTAAATCTGTAAATTTTGTTGTTGTTACCGTACTGTTAAGGTATGTAAATAAATCTAATACTTAACGTATGATTACTAGGAACATACTATATGCAATTGTTATAAATTTGTTGGATACATTTCCAGCATGAAGAAATTATTTAGTGGTTGTTTATATAACATTTTATACATAACGCTAGAAACTAACTGAATTAATCAAGAAATCGACTTTCTGCTATACATCAAGTCGCCACCACTGTGCAATTAGGACTTCAACTTGATAACTGAGAGACACGATCATATAATTATTGACCATATCATGGTTAGGACGGTGTACACTCATTCAGTTCAATGTAAATTAGTTGAGTTCTTAGACGCAAGACACGGTCTTAAACCATATCCACCGTAGGATGATGAATGTGAAGATACACAATTTATGAAGGGTATGTTTCATATTAAGTAGTAATATCCAACACAGACGTATTATATGTTACCGTTTTGGTCTCTTTCCTACTGGAATATTCGTCACTTCCGTTTTCTATGTCATCTGTGTCATCCAACTGAATGCAAAAGAAAATTATTACATTACTTCGTTGTATATATACCTATATAATTCAAACGATGAATTCAGTGACCGTAGCAGTTACTACCTGTAAGCAGTGTGGTTTATGAGGCCACTTTAGCGTCAATGGAAATTAGCTTTACAATTATCTCGGACCACGTTGGCTTCAACATTTTTAGAATCACCCTTGTATAAGATAGCGTCAAGATAAAAGGTTCGGATATGTATCGGACAAAAGGAATGGAACAGTAGGTGACGTCACGGTACTCTAGGTAAAGACATTTATAATACATACTTAGATCATCAATCTATCTCACCTAAACTAAAAAACAGAATAAACTATTTTAGGCAAGATACTAAATATTGTTGCAGGTAATCCAAAACTATAAAATATGTAATTGACTAAATGTTTGTTAGGCAGGAAATCAGATCTTTAAAATGCAATGTAGTTGCCGTAAAGAGGGCCTTTGGGTTTTTATTCTAGTTTCTACACGTCTTCCACTATCTACTCTCTTTCGCTAATATTCCGTTCTTCTTTTCCTTCTCTGACATACAGTCAGTATGTCCCATAGCTCAAACCTTTTCCTGCGCCTTGATCCAGTTTTTTTATGTCTTTCGATGTCTTTCTTTCAATTTTGTATTCTTTGTTATTTTCATTGCCGACTTATTCTTTCTCATCTTCGTCTTATCTTTCACTAAATTTCTCATCTCTTATTTATTTTTTATTTAATTGGACTAATCTAATCTACATTTCACAAAAGAACAATCTGTAAATTTAAATATTTCTTCTTTATCGAATCTCACTTTGATCACACATGTATGGGCTCACTTCAATTTACCCACTGTAAAATTCTTCTTAATGAAGCCTATCAAATCTTATCACTTCCTCTGCTATCTTGATTTTCACAAAGTCTCGCGCTTCGTTCAGACTGTGCTATATTGATACGTCAGTACGTCTGCCAGTATATAGGCTGCATTCACCATCCAGTACGAACTATCTATTAAATCGTTGAACAATTGATTTTTCCTATGTGTCGACTGGTTAATACTTGGTAGCCAGAGAGAGAGAGAGAGAGAGAGAGAGAGAGAGAGAGAGAGAGAGCGAGAGAGAGAGAGAGAGAGAGAGAGAGAGAGAGAGAGAGAGAGAGAGAGAGAGAGAGAGAGAAACTTAATGACCTAATCGCCCATGCGGGGATCCACGATTGTTTAACTCCGTGGACGGACATGTTAATTTGTCGCTGAGAATGGCATGGTGCCGCGTTCCCGCGTTTTAATGGGTCCATCAATTATTAGTGCATAGCTCAGGAAAAAAGCTATTACAGAGTGAAGGGAATCAAAAGCAAGCGAATTCTCATTAATATCAAACTTCAATCTAAAATGTATTTTCACATACAATAACTTTCCCATAAACGTGTATTATGTATGATATATATTTTAACTTGATATAGATGTGCACGCCTTCACAAAAAAGAATTCCACATCAGACAATTTTAATCCATATTGTTATCATACGGTCAAGAAATCTACTATTCTTTAAATGAACACCTTATCCACGATAACCAATAATAACTATTGTAATTAATCTTTTAAATTATATTTTACCTACACCTCCTCCATCTTTAGGAAATATATTTATCTTGTATATTAAAGTCAGCGTCTATAACCAAAACATTTGTGAAGTGTAATAATAATATGTACTGACAAAAGCGCTTCGCGAACAAATGCTTAGTGTACATTCAGGACGATCAAGCTAAGAACTATTTATCACTAATATATATTTCTTATTAATAACTATTCCTCACTAATAACTATTTCTCACTAATATATATTTAGTATTAATAACTATTCCTCACAAATAAATATTCCTCACAAATAACTATTCCTCACGACTAAATATTTCTCTCTAAAAACTCTTACTCACTAATAACAATTCCCCATTAATAACTAATCCTGACAAATAACTAATCCTCACTAATAAATATTTTTCACAAATAACTAATCCTCAGTAATAAATATCCCCTACTAGTCAATATCATATTTAAGTCAATATCTTATGGACTGTTTCTAACGCGCCATCTTGTTCAAGTAATTGCGTGACCAAAGGTTCTTCATTGAAACCACCCATATATTATAATGGCGAGTTTGAGAAAACGCTTCACCTAAAATTAATGTCTTCAAAATCAAAAACTTTTCTGACATTTTGTTTGAAATCTGGCAAACAAGAATGCACATGTAAATAGTCAACATTATTAAGGAATCTATATAATCATCAATTACTCTTTCAACAGTGCGGGAAGATGCTACTAACATTTAGCAAAATACCTAGTTTAAATATTTTCCACAGGCATTTAATTAAATAAATGAGAGACGAAGGAAAGAATACATATTGCTGCACTTGTAACTATCAACGTATAAAGCATGAAATAATTTAGCATCTCAGATTGCGCAGTGATAAAACTTTAAAAAACAAACTGAAATAGTAACACTGTGCACATATTCCAACAGCATGAATGTTGTGTGAATGAAGCTCAAGAGATAACAATCATTCTCATAGGAAATGCCTTCTCTACAATCACATAGAATAAACTGTTCTTATATTATCTTCTGCAATCGTAGTGCATTATATATAATTATTGCAATGTTGGTTATTATTTTTTGGGGGCAGTGTAGTTGTTTTAATTCACCTTTAGTAGTATCATGATGTGAAGAAGGCATAGTAGATATCATCCATGGGACGATACCCTGGGTAACCTAGTATGGTAGTTTTTGACATGGTGATCACGCATGTGTAGTCGACCAGAAAGACAATAAAGTCTTTAAATGAAAATTGTTGGTCATATTTTGCCGACAAGAGGATAGAGTGAATCATGTATGTTACAATACTGATCATATATATATATATATATATATATATATATATATATATATATATATATATATGTGTGTGTGTGTGTGTGTGTGTGTGTGTGTGTGTGTGTTCTTACATTAAAATCTCTAATGTATCCAAGAGCCTGTTATTTTTAAGTATAGAGATACAGTACACATATTGTAATGAACCTTTATTCCGACTATGTATAATAAGCAGAATTATATATAATGTTCTGGACTGTTGAATCTAGTTCAAAGATGATAATGCTTAGCCCAATGGTCTGGTTTTAATTACTTTCTAACTAGATCTAATACTTTTCAAAGCTTAACTAATAAATTGTAAAAGAATACCCGACTTTCGAAAAGCAACTACCCTGTTGTAAATGCCTGATTGAACAACGTGAGACAATGCACTTCAATTATTAAGCCATTATTATTTTATCTTGTATTTCTAATAGCGATCATTACTTCTTTACAGTTACATATCTTAATGTACCTTTGAAATCTGTAAATTTTGATCTCGTTTCCGTACTGTTAAGGTATGTAAATAAATCTCATACTGATCATATGATCAATATAAATATTCTATATGGTAGTGTACTAAATTATTCAGATCCATTTCCAGCAAGCAAAAATGTTTCAGTGGTTACTTATTTAATACTTGATACGTAATGCTCGGAACCGATTTAATGAATCATGATAAGAACTTTCTTCTATACATCAACTCGGCAACACTTTGAAATGAAGAATTCAACTGTATAACTGAGATACACGGACATATATTTTTTTGACCATATCATGGTTTGGACGGTGATGAATGTAAAGATACGCAATTTCTCAAGGGTAGGTTTAATATCAGGTAGATATATCTAACACAGACGGATAAAATGTTACCCTTTTGGTCTCTTTGTTACTGGTATATTCGTCACTTCCGTGTTCTGTGTCATCTTTGTCATCCACCTGAAGGGGCGATGTACTACGCAGCAAATCCACCTACACAAAATAAAATTATTACATTACTTTGTTCCATATATTAAATAACCCTAATGATGTTATACAATTCGCTCATAAACCTAAATAATTCAAACCATCCGTTCACTGACCGTATCGGTTACCACAAGATGGCAGTTTGTTAATGGGTCTAATTTTGCGGTAATTGAAATTAGCTTTATAGTTCCCTTGTACCACGTTGGCGTCAACATTTTTACAATCACCCTCGGCCAATATAGCGTCAAGATAAGAGGTCAGGTTTTGTATCGGACAATAGGAATGGAACAGGAGGGTACCGTCACGGTACTCTAGGTGAAGACATTTATATAATACATACTGAGACTAATGAACATCAGTATGTTACACGTAAACTATAAAATTGACAACATTTATTTTGGCAAGATACTAAATATTGTTGGAGGTAAACCTAAACTATAAAATATATAATTGACTAAATATTTTTAGGCAGGAAATCAAAGTTTTCCAAGGTAGTGGAGTGGCCATGAAGAAGGCCATTGGGTTCTTATTCTATTTGATCCACTTCGTCAGCCATCTACTCACCTTCGCTCTTATTCCCTTCTTTATCTGACATCCAGTCAGTATGTCTCGTGGCTCTAAACTTTTCCTGCACCTTGATCTAGTTTTGTTTCAGACTTTCGATGTGATGGTTTTGTTTCTGTTTACTATGTTACGTCCTTTGCACATTAATTGTTTCTCTTCTTTGTCTCACCTTTCAATAGGTTTCCCATCAGTTCGTGTGCTTCCTTTAATTGGTGTAATGGCATTTCAGAAAAGATCACTCTGTAAATTTCAATAATTCTTCTATAAAATACCTCACTTTGATCACACCTTTAAGAGCTTGCATCCATAATCCCATTATAACATACTTCGGCTTAATGAAGCCTCTTACATTTACCACTTCTTCCGCTTTATTAACATTCACCAGGTCTCTCGATACTTTCAGACTGCTCACAAAGTCTAAGCTATCTTGATACGTCCTTACATATGCAGGCAATGCCACTACATAGGCTGCATTGACCATCTAGTACGCACTGTCCATTAAATCGTTGAACAAATTCATTTTCCTTGTGTCGACTAGTGTATACTTGGTAGCCAGACGGAGAGATAATGATGGAAACTTTGTTAAAGACCAGATTGCCCCTACGAGCAAGGACGCCTGTTTATCTCCGTAGGCGGACAATTCATTTTGTCGCTGAGAACGGTATCCCCGCACTTTAATGTGCATGTGTGCACTATTTAATATGCAGCCATGGCTTGGGTCAATGAAATAGGCTTCATAGACGCTTCTATTTCAAATGTAGGGCAGTGCGTGTGTGTGTGTGTGGGGGGGGGGGGGTTAGGCCCAGTGTGCACTCACTATGTTGTGGTGACTGCGTTGGCTTATTGTGGGAAGAGGGTGTAGCATATTATGCGACTGCTCCTAGGGTTGGCCCTCCCCTATGCGTATAATTTGTTTTTTTGATTATGGTGTTGACACTGAGAGAATCGCTTGTGATTTATGTTTGTGATGTGCGCTTAATTTAGGCTCACCTTCTTAGTGCTTGGATAAACGCCCATAATGATATGGTTTAGCCTGAATCCAAAGTTGATTTTATTTTCCGCAATTCATGTTGCCACCGATGGTTTATCTTGGTAGGTTTTCTTTGAGCCATCGGACTATATATTTGTGTATCCTACGTATTTGGTTTCGAATTCGGCTAATATTTGGCTGCGATGGAATTGTCATGTTCTTGTTTCGGGCTGTAGGTGAAGGTTGTTGTGTTGCACACCGGTACGTGTCCCATCCAAGGTTTATTGTCTGGATATCTATGTTCTGCGGCGTGTATTTGTGGGGGGGATGTGTTTTTTGTTTAGCCAGGATATTTGGTCTGCACATGGTGTTCCGGGTACTTTCTTGTATGGAAGCTGATGTTGAATTATTGGATTTTGTTTCCTAGTGGGGTGGCATGTTCAGTTAATTGATAGCGTCACGGCGTATCTTAGGATGCTTTTATGTTTTATGAGTCATAGCGGTAGTTTCCCTGTGAGCATTTATAATACTTCCATGGAGATGTAGTTGAGTGCACCGCTGCAGATGGTTTGGGTTCGATTTTCACTAACGTTGTCTGTGGTGCTGACGCATATACTTTGCATCCATAGTACATTTTTGGATTGCATGAGCTAATTGTATAAAATCATTAGGATCATTTGATTGGATCCACAGGTTGAGCTTTTTTAGGGTTATTCAGTACGTTAATGTCGGATTTGCATCTTTTAGTGGGTTAGTTGATGTTTGTTTTTCCATGTAAGTTTATTATCAAACTAACTTCCCAGACATCTTGACACTTTGACGAAGTGTATGAATTTGCCTTAAATGTATAATTTAGTGTTTTTTAACTTAATATGTCTGCGAGATGAGAATATAATTGCGTCTGTTATTGTCTTTGAGATTTTAAAGCTCGATTTGTTTGTTCATGGACTGATATTATTGATATTGTCGTGTAGGTGCGGAATGACTATTGAGGTATCGGGGTTGCCTGCTCTTCATATCCCGCTGTCGTAGCTAATTGTGACAGGTCTATATTGTTTGTTTTGACAGCCATATTTATGTCGCTTATCATGATTTTGAAGAGTGTAGGGCTGAGAACAGAAGACTGAAGACCGCTGTGATTTATATACTTCAAGCACGGACTTAAAATAAAGCATGCCATACACTAACTTCACATATTGTTTCAATTCACACACGCGGAGATGAAACACAAACCCCAACTATACTATCACCACACGGGAAGGATATTAAGCAAACTCTACAAATACTATTGACACAAACATACGCACGTACAAACACAAAATATAATATCCCACACACGTAGAATAACACATACACGCACACACTCAACTATCTACACAAACGTACGGGAACGCATAACAACACACTATTTTCCAAACAAACGTACCTGAACGCGCACATAAGCACATATTAGGAAAGAGTGAGTGTTTATAATTACTTTAATCCAAATTCACACAAATTGGCAACTTGAATAGTCTGATTTCTAGGCATATGTTTGGGTTGCCCTGAGGCTGTTTTATTTTTCAACTTTAGATTCACCAGCTTGATACGGTCAACTCTTAGGTCGGCTTCAATATATACATATTCTGCTCCAGTCCTCCCACTGTAAGCATTGAGTGGCCTCATCATTCCAGTCCTCACATTCTGGACTAGTTTATAATCCATTCTGTGTTGTAATTTGCAATCGGCAATCATGAGGTCTTCATATTTAGGTACATGTGATGTTGTTGACGTTACTGTGGTATTGGTAGAGGCTGTGATGCAGCTACAGATCGTGAAGACGTCATCAACTCTGGCTTGGCCTCACACACGAGCATGAGGTAAGTCAGGATCTTTATCTTCTGTTCCTCTTTTTTATCTTTTCACTTTTCCTGCTCGTATATTCTAGCTTGTATTGATATGGCCTCCTTAGCAGCTCATCAAAACGCCGTTTAGCATACTCTGAAGTTCGATCAATTTTGCAAACCGCTTACTTTAACGATTGTTTGCTGGGAATCTAGACCGACGAATCTTTCGATATATATGTGTGAAGCGCGAACGTGAATGAAACCATCACCAATACCGAAAGTCTCATAATTTCAACAACAACAGTTAGTTAGTTAGTTAGTTTAATTAAAGTCGTTTTCGCCCATGTGGGCATGTACGACTGGTTAATTCACTGTTTGGGGATAATTAATTATTTCGGGGGGAAGGAATCGTGCCTCATCCCCCACGCATTAATGCACTCATTTGAGTGCTTTTTAATTAGTCGACAGGTCGTGGCACCATAAGTGCCAAACGACCTGTATGGAAGACTGCATGAGTGGGAATAGACCCAGCACGCACTCATGATAATCGATATTAGAATTTCCTGTCACCTACATTATAAGACGTCTCATTGGATTGTTGCCTTTTATGACGTCACCCCGGTTCCGTGATTACACGCTCATCGGGGCACCTGATTTAGACGAGTGGGAATCGGCCCACACACTCGTCTGTTTGTCCGTGTTGTCAGAGGGAAAGGAGGAAAGGAAGTCGACAGGGAGGCGCTGTAGTCAACTAGATGGCTGCTGAATGATAATATCAAATTAATCCCAGTTGTTTTTTTTGTGTTATTGGGTTCCCTAATACCAATTATGTGTAAGCCACAATCGTAATTAGAATCACGCATCAAATAGTAAGAAATTTTCCTAACTACTATCTTTCAACAACAACAACAACAACAACAACAAATCCACAGAAAGCGCGGACCTAAACGAGACACTCATTCAATTTTGTTTTACTTAGAAACAATAATTACAAACACAAACACAGGTTATTTGACAAGCCACGGCACGGAAATAGCCAAATACACACTTACCTGTTTTGACATATAAGAAAGAAATGAAGTATTTATGTACATGTTTTAACATTAAGCACAGATACAGAAGTGTTTGACAATTGATTTAGTTTATCTTGTCTAGACTATTAGGTAGCTCTGAAACTGGTTGGTTTCTTCTGGACGGAAGTTCTGGCACTTGTATCGTCTAAGTATGCGTTCCCGTCTTGTCAGGATCAGCTTGGAAAGAGAAGGATAATTATTTCTTGTTTTCACGGCAGTCGATAAATAATCTGTCTGCTTTATGTATTTGCTTCAACTGCCTCTATTCAATCTGCACTCGTTACTTCTGAAGTATGTACTACTCTATACATTCTTCGTTCTTCTTATTGATTTCCTTCGCCTAACACGATGCAAATGCAAAATTGGTTCGTTTAATTTCGGTAAATTAGAACGCATCTTCGTAGGTAGAATTCGAGGTTATGCTTCGTTTTATACGGTTCAAGCATGGACAAGAAATCACACCTCCTTACGATTTAGGTTGGATCATAACGCTATGATAGTTGATTTTAAGGTGAGGGATAGAGAAAATTCAACGATAAGGTATATTTATAAAATTTGAAAACAAACGACAGACAGTTCTTTCAAAACATATTTGTATTCAAACATTCAAACATATATCAATTAAACATAAAACACTTTGCTTTGAACAAATAACAAATATGTTTCAAAAAACAAATTATTATTGACAAGATTTACAATGTTGTAAAGTGAAGTGAGACTTCCACTGTAATTTAATCATTGACGTACACTGCATTTCCTGGCTACATACAAAATAAAGCCATAATGGTCACAAAGGCATCAATATAGTTTATCATCGTTTCCAGAAGTTTGACGTTTCATGCAAGTTAATAAGTGTTCTTCAGAATATCAAAGACTGCGTTGATGATGAAAATACACACACTATTGTCCACACACCATGGACTATTTGCCTTGTAAATTCACATTATTGAATTTTGTCCTCTAGGCACTTCTTTTCAAAAAGTTGAGGATGTTGTCTTACAAAAACTACTCATTACGAATCACAATATACCACAGAAACATCACGTAAATTAGTTGTCTAACCAATGAATATCTCGAAGAGGACTGTCGTCCGTGTTGATGACACAAACTTGATGGTAATGAAGTTTGCGGTGCAAACATTGATCTTTAGCACACAAGACAGAATTTTAAGCAGCAGTGTACAAAATGTGGTCCAAAAGATACTAAAGTTTCCAGGTATCCATTGTTGTGTTGTTTGTTGGCGGAGGGGGGGGGGGGGTCACAGTAATGACTTTTCATTATTTGAATCATCACATTTTGTTTGCAAATGTCTGACAAGTAACATTCTTTTCTATTCGTCTTCGCACTCTAAGCTAAGAGAGGTTCGATTTGATAGATCTCTAGAGCAATCGATGAAGGATAAGAATGATCACGCAAGTCTTTATATAACTGATAGAACACGACTTCGTACAGGGACAAGTACGATCTCAAGCTCTTGACTCATCATCATACATGTTTCGTGGTGTAGTTCATTGGAATGATTGTTTTGACATCAATAGCATATTTGCTTGATTAATTTCGATACATTTTCTGCCAGGGTTTTGGCAAAACAGAACAGTAAATATTGTTCTTGTTCTGGCCATATTCTTTCATCATTATGTTGTTTGTTGTTTCCTTGGGGTTCTGCTTCAACACTATCTTAGAAGGATGTAATCCTTGTACGCAGTAGCGTGGTATTGGTCACTAACTGTACTGTGACTTCATACAGGGACAAGTACGATCTCAAGTAATTCTTCTAATTACCAAAACATAGTTTCGAAACGTTTCGTGGTAGACACGCTCTTGCCATCGCGACTGACTTCAAATTTGGACACGTCTTTTAAGTCCAAATCTGGAAAAGAGTTTTCTTGTAGGATCCGTTGAAATCTGAATTCTTGATGATGTCATTGATCAAACGCTGGGGTTAAAGTCCCCGGAACAGATGATTGTAGATCATGGATCGCTGTTCGGCGGGAATGGTGAAAGCTTACACTTACATGCGTTGTATACCTGGCGGTCATTCTGCTCAAAGTGTGACTTATGACTTTGCCTACTTTAGAAAACAATTCCACACTTCATAGGTAGAGTCTATCATCTTAGATGCCGGTTGTGTAGGTGTTAGCATCATCTATTTCAGCTATCAATTGTAAAGATGTTCTGGTGAGATACAGTTTGTGACGGACATCCACACACTTTAGCAAGTACTTATCTTGCAGGCATGTGTCCAAAGGCAAGCGACACATCAGTACTTAACAATTGCTTCCTTTGATTTTATTTCTTCCCCAGCTATAGTAGTGCTGCTGAATATGGTCGCTGTGTCAGGATTCCATACCACGCAGGAATCCAAATTCCCTATGTCAAGAGATTTTCCATATAGGCTCAGTACGGGTACGTACCTAAGCTGCTGCTGACCAGTTTGTTATTCAGGTACAAATACATTTTGCTGAACAAGAACCTTATTGAACTGTTGACGGGAGCTACTCTATCATTCATTCAAAAGGTGTCGTTGTCAGTTTCCTTTACTTTAACTTTAACGGGGCTAGTAACTTCTATTAAGATCTATGTCATTTTCGGACTGTCATTTGATTTCAAATTCGATCGTGTATGAGGTGTCAAAGAGGAAAAGGGATTAAATTATACCAATTAGGATTCTTGCATGATTTTCATATTAGGCGACACGTCAAACCGATCAAGTTCCGACTTGAAAGAGACGCAAGAATCTCGGTGCATCATTTTCTTTCTGTTTTCTCTCCGTGATTGTTAATATTAAAAATCCTCTACATCTCATATGGTTTCTCTTTTCTGTCTTTCTAGCTCGGATGGGTGTCGTCCTCTGGAAATATGTCTTCCTCATCTCTTAGAGGAGTATCTAGCCGATCCAAAATGTTTTTGCCCGTTTGAAGCAAGCCCTTATTTGCCTGCTCTCATGAAAGCTTCTGTGGGGATTTGTTTGTCTTTGATTAAAATTTGGAGACATTATTTGCCTTGCGTCATCACGGAAACATTCAAGGTGTGCCATCCATGTTCAAAGCGGAGCCACTTGAGGAAAGGCCGATTTGAACATATCTCATAATCCATGTCTTAGCTGTCGAGTAATTTCTAAGTACACAGAATACGTGAATTCCAGGTCGTTAGAGAATATTTATTAAAAATGGAGTTTCACCGAGACTTTCCATTATGTGAATGGAAGATGTAGTCTAAACTTTCCTGATATAAACATATTGACATCAAAATACGACTTGCTGAAGGATAAACAGTGTCGATGCTCAAATCAGTGTTGAGGAATCCACATTGAAATGAATGATACGCAATAACGGTCAAGAAGTGTGTCCCACCTTTATATATATATATATATATATATATATATATATATATATATATATATATATATATATATATATATATATATATACTATATATATCTGATTTATGTGTACTTACTTTAAACTAACTTGATTATCAGTTTAAGCAATTCTAATTTTTCGTTACTTGCAATTAATTTTATTGTAAACCTATTCACTAGCGATGATGATTTTACAGACAATCAGGTGACCTGAATTATTCTTTGCTAACCTGTAATGTTGAATAATATCCTAACTTGAGTTAGGGTCCGTGACACATAAGTAAACATGTTGTAGTTTTATATCAAACTGATTAATTGCTGTCAAGGTCAAAATAAGACTAGTGAATTAAGAAGTAAACAATGTATTAACTGTTTTATTTTTAAAGTAAAACAATTGGTTATTGTCAAGGTCATGTTAGAAGTACGTAATATAATCAGGATCACATGATACCTCTCCCTTTGTATGATTTTGGAATGTGTGGAATGTTTAGAAACTGCGTAGTAGAATACATTACATTCTTGTTTTTAGTGAAATATTCTAAGTTTTGTGTCTTTTACACCTGAAGTTTAGTCATTTTCTTAGAACGTTTGCCGTGTTGAATACATGTTAAGCTTTCTTCAGTTCCGTTCAATTCCAAAGCATTAATTCTTATATCTGAATAATGTTGATATGCTCATACAGAAGATTTGGACAAAGACAGTTTATACAACTTTATTCCGATTTCCAACATCGTGGTGTTAAATATTGTGTTTGTACAAGGTACTGTCGATACGCATAGTACAGACATTATCATACGTCATTGTCTTCCATCTTGATATTTCCGTCAGGATTCAAAGTTAATTTAATTAGAACATTCGTGGAGTTTTCTTGGATCTTGTTTTGGATTTGAAAATGCAAGGTTCATTTTCCCATTTTGACAATCTTTCTCCAGTTAAATACATTATTTGTAAAATATCCCGAAGCATTTTCTTTTCACTGTCTTTGTTACATTAACACGTCTGTATTACTTTATAGTACCATATATCTGTTTGTGCTCTTATAACCTGCACCCATGACCTATCATTTTAACATTTTCAATACAAATTACTGTGGATGGTATTAAACTGTACTCCTTGGTTAATCCATTGTCTATTGTCAATTGTTGACATAGCGACTGCAAGGAAACATTTTCCTATACGTTTTCGTTGAGGTAAACAATGTTTACTCAGTCACGTGCGTTGCTCCCTGCAGCATTGCAATCACTAGCCCCTCGTTCTACAAATTTACATACGCAAATAAATGTTCGTTTCGTGACGTGAGGTTCATGTGAATATCGTTTCTTTCGCTATATTTCAAGATTTATTTCTTAGTATAACCAACAAAAATCACTCGTCACACGTTTAGTATTTATATCGCAGCTTTCAAACGCCATCCGTTGTCACACGTGACGTATAATTCTATTGTCATGTATGGATAATTTCTTGTTAAAGTTACAGAGAGACAGACATGAACATACTTGCGTATTATGTAAATGCATGGGCTTACCGAGAGTGAGCAGAATCTACGTCCGACAACTCAGTCAGATTCTTTATAATTTGTATATACATAACAGACACATAGATATTGATCCAATTATACAACACTTGCTTTGGAATATCGGATATCCCATTTAACAAACGCTACAACATTCAAAATTGCCTAGTCACATATGTGCTTTCTTATGTTTGTATTCCATCGACATTATATGTGGTATTTTCGCCCTGTTATATTACTGAACAAATGTTTGCATTTCAAAAGACTGTACACTCTGTCTCGATCATTACGAAAACTACCTTTGACTGTCCATTATTCGCACTTCTACAGCAGATCTAGCCCTAGATAGATGAAACGAACGACTAAATGTTGCGCTGATAAGTATCTACATGTTGACTTTAAAATGTGTCAGTACAGTTATATCAATTATGATTACATTTCCAGAAGAACCAACACGAATATGTATGACCCGGTGTTATCAATTTGAACAAAGAACTCATTATAGCTGTCAACCGAACAAGGACAAACATCCGGCAGTCTTTGTGTTTGGCCATATCATCACACGGGTATTCTGATCTTTTCACGCAACGGTATACACTTGTCAAAATATAATATATATATATATATATATATATATATATATATATATATATATATATATATAAATTCGTGTTTGTGCTTGCATACCTTGTTGAACATAACATTAACTTAAGCCATAGTAATTGCTAATACCGATGCTATTACATTACATACATAAAAGCATGATTCATATTTTATGGATAAGAAAAATACGTGGCAATATAAGGTTGAAGTACATAATATTGTATGAGATTAAAAACACATAACATATAACATAACTAGAAGGTATTATAGTTCAGTCTGTATATATATATATATATATATATATATATATATATATATATATATATATATATGCCTGCTTATATTAAACATTTGTCTTATACAAAAAATTATATGTAATGCGTTATATAGGAAACGAAGGCATGATTTATACTTGTAAGAGAAGGTGTAGATTGGTCATACGAGTAACTTGTATCATTTATTATCATGCTATATCTTTACTATAGGAAAAATCTCTAACTTCTTGTAGTTCTCTTGCTGATCTAAACGATGTGCATGAGTGGATAAGGTGTTTAAATTATCTTTAATAATGTGATATCGTTACGTTGTCTGCAGTGTTTCAGTTTATAGTGATGTCGTGCAGGGGAACATCAAGTCGCATACATATTAGCATCATGTCCTACCGAGTGACATTCTCCTAACACCAGGTTGACTAGTTCAAACATTAAGCTCTTGATGCTGAACCCCAAGAGAGGCAACTACTGGTACCATTTATATAACTCTTTGGTATGAATCAGACACCGTTCGAAACCGCCAACTCCTGTATCCGCGGCTGACGCTGTAGACACATAAGCCTGTAGCGAATTTTATAAAGAGTGTATCATTAATATATATATGTGATCCATAACAGAAAACATGCAATGGAGGTACTAACGCTTGCAACGTATGCAACTGAGGAATAATTTATTGATTGATATATAGTAAGACATTATTATGTGACTACAAGGGCTTGCCGCGTGTGAGCAGAATGTACGTCCGACAACTCAGTTAGATCCTTTATAATTTGTATATACATAGTAGATACATAGATATTGACCCTATTATAAAACATTTGCTTTGAAATATCGGATATCCCATTTAACAAACGTTACAACATTCAAAATTTTAAAGTCACATACATGCTTTCTGAAGTGTGTATTCCATCGACATGTGGTATTTTCACACTGTTGTATCACAGGACGAATGCTTGCATTTGAACAGACTCTACACTCTGTCTCGATCACTATGAAAGCTACTTTTGACTTACCATAATGCGTACTTCCACAGCAGATATGGCCCAATTCAGATGAAACGAACAAATGACTCTTGCGCTGAGAAATATCTACCTGTTGACTTTAAAATGTGTCAGTACAGTTATAGCAAAGATGGTCACATTTCCAGAAGAACCCAATATGAATATTTATGATCCGGGCTTAACAATCTGAACAAAGAACTCATTACAGCCCCCATCCGAACAAGAACATAAATCACGCGGTCTTTGTATTTGGCCATATTATCACGCGGGTATTCTGATCTTTACACGCAATGGAATATACCTGTCAAAATATAATGCATAAATATATATATAGATAGATAGATTGATTTAATCGTTAATACCTATGCTATTAAAATGACTTATTTATAAGAAATGTATTTAATTAATATGCAAACCATGCTATATGTTGGTGTAGGAGGAGGGCGGTCCAAGATTTCGATAGCCAATGTGTCTCCGCAGCGTTTACTCTGATACTGCTATACACACATTGGCACATGCCTCATATGCACGCGTAACATTAACATCTGCACAATTTACCACATACAGTATTAATGCTTGCAACATAATAAAAATCTTGGCCATATTATCAGACAAATAAATTACATAATTAAAAGCATAATAAATGTTGTATGGATAAGAAACATACGTGTCAATATAAAGTTTAAGTATATAAAATTGTACGAGATTAAAACACATAACGTATAGCGTGAACAAAGTGTATGATAGTTCAGTCTATATATACATACATATATATATATATATATATATATATATATATATATATATATATATATATATATATATATATATGCCTGCTGATATTGAAAACTTGTCTCATCCAAAGAATTATATCGTATGCGTTATATATGAACCGAAGGCATGACCTAAACTTGTTATATAAGGTATGGAATTGTTATACGAGTAACTTGTATCAATTCTTATCATGCTCTATCTTTAATACAGGAAACATCTCTAACTCCTTGTAGTTCTCTTGCTGATCTAAAAGATGTGTATGGGTGAATTAGTTGTTTAACCTAGCTTTAATAAAGTCAAAGTGACATCGTTACGTTGTCCACAGTGTTTCAGTTTTAAGTGATGTCGTGCACTGGGGCATAAAGAAGCATACATGTTAGCATCATATCCTACCAAGTCGCATTATCCTAACACCAGGTCGACTACTTTTAATATTGAGCTCTTGATGCTGAACGTTATTGGAGGCAACTGCTTGTACCATTTATATATAAGTCGTTGGTATGAATCGGATACGGTTCGACACCGCCAACTCCTGTATAAGAGGCTGACGCTTTAGACACATAGGCCTGCAGCGATTTATATAAAGGGTGTATCATTATCATGTATGCGATCCTTATAAAAATAAAACATGCAAAGGAGGTACTAAAACTTGCAACGTATGCAGTTGACGAACAATTTATTTACTGATATACTGTAAGAATTTATTATGAGTATGCAAGAGCTTACCACATGTGAGCAGATTGTACGTCCGACAACTCAGTTAGATTCTTTTTAATTTGTATAAACATAGTAGATACATAGGTAATGGCCCTTTTATAAAACATTTGCTTTGGAATATCGGATCACCCATTTAATAAACGTTACAATATTCAAAATTACCAAGTCACATATGTGCTTTCTGAAGTGTGTATTACATCGACATTATATGTCGTATTTTTGGAATTTTATATCACTTAATAAATGCTTTCATTTGAATGGAGTGTACACTCTGTCTAGATCACTACGAAAGCAAATATTGACTCTAACCATATTCCGCACTTCTACAGCAGATATGGCCCTATTCGGATGAAACGAACAACTGACGCTTGCGCTGAGAATTATCTACCTGTTGACTTTAAAGTGTGTCAGTACAGATGAAACGAAGGTGGCCTCGTTTACAGAAGAACCGATATGAATATTTATGACCCGGGGTTGACAAATTAAACAAAGACCTCACTATAGCAACCAACCCAACAAGTATATCAATCACGCGGCCTTTGTGTTTGTCCATATTATCACACGGGTATACTGATATTTGCACGCAATGGGATACACTTGTTATATATATATATATATATATATATATATATATATATATATATATATATATATATATATATAATTCGTGTTTGTGCGTGCATACCTTTTTGAACATAACATTAACATAAGCCCTCGTAATCGCTAAAACCAGTGCTATTAGAATTACTTTTTTTTTATAAGAAATGCATTTAGTTAATATGCAAACCATACTATACATCAGTGGCGGAGGAGGGCGGCCCAAGATTTCGATTGCCCGTGTGCCTCCGCAGGGTTTACTCCGATACTGCTATACACACATTAACACATGCCTCATATGCACGCGCAACATTAACACCTGCACAAATAACCACATACAGTATTAGGGCTTGCAACATAATGCAAATCTTGGCCATATTATCAGACGGGTATTCTGATCTTTTGCACACATTGGGGAACACTTGTCAAAATATCATGCAAATACATGCAATCATATATATATATATATATATATATATATATATATATATATATATATATACAATTCGGCCACAGTTAGAGCCCGCCACCTGGTGCATCCGACGCTGACGCATTAATCAGTTATTACAGCAGGGTATTCTCTAAATGGTGTATCATTAATGCAAAGATGTAATGAAGCTTGCGATGTACGCAGCTGAGGAACAATTTATTGATTGATATACTGTAAGAAATTATGGATCAGTCATTAATGCTAATCGACCAGCAGGTAACACATATAACAATAGTATTGGTCTTTGGTATGAATCGTCCACGGATTAATCCAGCCACCTCCTTTATCCGAGGTTGATGCTTTGGCCACTTAGACCACCGGCTTTGCCACTGAATGGTTAATCATTTTTATGTAAAGGACTCTTGAAAAACATGCAAATAAGGTACTGAAGATCGCAACGTATGCAGCTAAGGTATACACTATTGAGTGATATACTGTAATAAATTGTATTCTAATATTCATGTTTTGATTTCTTTATTTTGGTTCTGATGTATTGATTGTATTCATATGAGTTAGTGTTTTATCATGCAATCGTCAACAGAAGGAAACACAGATGATGGTCTTGACTCTTAAGCCCTAGCAACTAAGGGCATTGTATCAATACCTTTCAAGACGTCTGTTTAGAAACTAAAATACGAAATATTGAAACATTCCATTTAGTGCGACTATGAAAATGAAGACTTATCTATTGTCAATTTATCGAAGTTTGCACGGATAAATTCAGATTGTATTATTTCTGCTAAATATGTGCGAGTGTTCTCTGTGATTTGTAAAATGGCAATTATTTTGTTTTGAATAATTTAATTTTGCATTGCTCCATTTCATTTATTTTCTGTCGTACATTAAATGTTTGGATGTAATAAGACTTTCTTTAATTGTCTTTCTTCTTAGATAATTGTTGGTTTGTTATTTTCAAATCAACGATTCATATCTAGCACTGGCCATTTCTTATCTGACTTTTCAAAATGTTCAAAGAAGAGTGATTAATTTATTTTGAAACACTCTTTGCTGCGTTTTATATTCTTTTATCCCTAATTCCAAATTTGTTAAACTTATTTACTAAGCCGTATTGTATATATTGTATATAATTTTATCGATCTGCATTTTGTATGACAGAACTAACTGAACATGTGCTAAGCTGTTACCTAACACATTGTCTGATAGACATTTGAATATGGGATATCTTGAAACATCATTAACGGTGAGATACTAGTTATCTCCATTTGTTTCCTTTTCCTTTTCTCTATACCGGTGAGGAATATTATAAAGTATTGTGTCAAGACATTTGCTGCAATCTTTGGTTCTACAAGCGTTTGGATACATAATATTTCCCCTTTACAAACGCAACATATTTTTTCACTCCATAGCTGTATTTAAATATCCTGTACCGATTGCTGATGGGTTATGGCCAAACAAAACTGCTCATTTAAGAACAAGGAGACCAGTTTGTGCTTGTACATTGAGACGACTCTTTACAGGAAATAGATGTGGTATCATTTCCGGCAACATTTTCAATTCCGAAAATCCACCAACCGTCATAATTGTGAATATGAGTTGGAGATGGCAAACTGACTCATTAAGGCGTTTGCAAAGAATCCGTTCATGGCATGAGACTACAATGCATTTCTTAATTTTTCAGACTTTGGTGTCCTGGGTCCATGTTCTATTCGACAAGATCGATGGTACTAACGTTTGGTGATTCTCGCTCTCAAAGAGTTTTTGTTGCAGGAAAACGGATTGTCACTTGTAAATACCGTATTGGCCCAATACTTCTCTTCTTCTGTACATCCTCCTGAAAGAGGTATATGTTATAGGTTGTCATCCATATGATCTTTCTTAAAGTTCTCAAATTCTGACCTTCCAACCAAATCCTTCATTGAAAAATATGTATTCGTTGTCAACTTCTGTACGACCCATACAGCACCGTTTGATCGGTATATTTTATTACATGATCCGTCAATCATGATTCATTGGCAACACCTTCATTGGTGCCTTCTGCAATAAAATGTAATACTATATAAAATGTAATAATATATAGAAAAGTGAGACGCATACAATCAAATCGGTACTCTCTCTTACAACACATAAAAATGTTAAGGGCACAAATTGAAAATAATTTTACATCGTATTGAGCTATAATAAGCTCTTTGTCTGAAGAAAGGGCAAAAATGTGCACTAAAGGCAATTTTTAACTCTTACAAACAAAAATCAATAGGGTGAGTTTAAAACAAGAGATATAAAAATATAATACTAATTAACAATAATAATCGAAGTGGATATCGTGTCTGTCTAGTATATAACCAACAATATTTTGACCCAACTCCAGGTTGGTAACAATGGACGTAAACAAAACAATGCGTGACTAGAGATCATTGATGTAATAGACACGACTTGGTAGATAAATTTTGTGCGAAGATAATATATACATGTGCTGTTCATGTAAAACAAAGTTTAATTAAACATGATTTCGGTAAGGTCATCTTTTATTCCAACATCACAATATTATCCCCTTAGGTAGATGCTTTAACATCTTACGATATATTTGCAGGCTTAATGTAAAGGACGAGTATCCATGATTATGAACATCTTAGATGGAATAAAGGAATTACTTTGATGTTATGTTCTTTAATTTGCATGTATTTGTATACTCCACTGTGATGTCCGTATATTTACACATCCTCCTTCTAATGCACAGTCTAAGAGCACATATGTTAGGATTGAATTTTTAGTAAAATTAATAAGATTGATATTTTCTTTAAATTGTATTATTAAAGCAATGTTTTATTCATTTATAGCAAAACGTTGACAACTTAAATCATTAGCTATACGAATGTACATTATTGTGTGGAAATAGATTATAAAGCAAAGGTCAGTCAGCTTCTAAGTCTTATCAGTGAAACATATATTTTGTAAAACCAGGCATTGGCAAAAATCTTACTGAAGTCAGTCAGCCCCTAAAGTATTATCGGTAAAACACAGAACAAACTTCCGTAATGACGTAAATACAGAATGGTTCTTGTCTAATGTTGGACAGTATCTAATGTTTGACGGACATTGCTGCTGGCTTAATATATTAAACATGTTGCTGATTTAGAATATTTAGGGATTATCATGTTTGGACGTAACTAATGCCAAACGAACTTCAAATCTGAGTTGTACCTTATGTCAGATGACGTCAAATTAAGCCGGTTTGGACCAGGAAAAACTGATTTTTACTTGATGAGAATAAACATCTATTTCCAAGGGTACGTTAACCTGACACACGATGCATATAAAAGACCACGCATTTAAGGGTCAGGTCAGTTCCGTACCGACAAAGAAAATAGATGTTTGCCTTCTCATTACAGGTAAAATAATTGTATATGCTATAACTTATTTTAGGAATAAGTATTTTTAATGATTGAGATTTTAATGGTAAAATTGTTTTGTGTGCAACATTGCTACTGAATTCTTTTATTTATAATATATTGTAACGGAATGTTTAAATGTTCTAAATAATTTATATTTAATTATATTTATGTACTTTTTTATTGTAAGGTTGAGATTGCTACCAACTTCATGTTTAGATTTAATGATTGAAATAAAGTATTCTTTAAGTAAGAAAGAATATTATCTAGCAATATATTCTAAATCAATATTCTATTTTAAAATAAGTAAAATGCATTTCTTTAAATTAATTGTTACACTAATTATGGTCACTACATTTTTATATCTTGGCTATCTTGAAAATGATTGAAATTAACCATTTGTATAATATTCTAAAATGCAGAAGTTATACGAATAAATGAAGTTGGAAAGCTTGAAAAAGGAAAATATATGTATTGCATGAATTTTTATTATAAAGTTTTTAGATGTGTTTCTAGAATGTAGTCAATATATTTGTGTTGTTTAATTAAATAAAAGGTCAGTTCCGTACCGACAAAGAAAATAGATGTTTGCCTTCTCATTACAGATGCAGCTGTCTATCATCGCGGCGGCTATCAGTTCAGATATAGCTGGTAGCTGGCGAATATCATTCAGTGTAGCTGTCTTATCATCGTGGCAGCACGCTTTTACGAGAGCCTTCTTCTCTTTCTTTCTCTCTCTCTCTCTCTCTCAAAGATGTAGCCGTACTACAACTACTTTTCATTACATAACAAGTGGATGGAGAACATTACAGATCTCTGGACCCTCACGCAGAGCCAATGTCCCCAAGATGTAGCCTATCTACACCGTTATGAGTGACTCTTTCTTTTGAGAGTTATTTCATAAACGTTATGGAGAAGATTCTTGAAAAAAATGACATTAGTGGACTAACATCTTCATAAAGTTTTCCGTACCAGCAAGAGTCTCGTATTCCAGCTACGATTCCGTAACTTTCTACTAGACATTTCCATCATCATGTGACATTTTTTATCCGGAACTCATTTCTCTCTTCTTCCTCTCTTCCTGAGTTGACATTCCAACAAAAGTTCTCATAAAAGTTGGAGAAGACAGCATCATGAATACAGATGTCACACGTATAACTATAATCCACGAGAGAGACTCGCACCAACATCTTTGCTATCATGAGACATTACGCCGTCAGCTATACTACATGAACTCAGGAATGACAGAACAACTCTTCTGTGATTTTCGTATTTTTCGCCCACACGAAGGGTCAGTTCTAAGACATCAGCGCCAATATCATCACATGGGAATAACAAGTACAACTACCCGGTAAGACCTTTACCAGCATACCATGCTTATCGCCGATGAGAATTCTTCTTGTAGTATCGCTTGAAACATCCCACATGTCGAATGTATATATCCCTAGTCCAGCGCTGAAATCAAACTATCGCAATCCAGACGGAAATACACCTATGCCATAGACCCAGATTTCCATTGACCTAACAGCAACATCTCCGCCAGACCCAGAGTCAACGACAGCCGCAGTGACAGTGACTTGAACTTGTACAATTGAACTCTTTCATTATTAAAGACAATACGTGCATTGTTTACTATTCCTTAATATACCATTCATTCATAAGAAGAATATTTCTGGACTGTAGTAATACACACAGGTATGTTTTTTGCTTAATCTTATTTTGTTTCTTATAATACAAATATTATAAGGTTAATGCGTTAATTGATATTCCTAAACAACTGATCAAATTTTTGCTGTATTTCTTATGTAGTAACATAATTATTGCTTATATCTACTACAATATTCATCACAGTTGTAATGTTTTGCCTACAGAGCTTGAATGAAACACCTGACGTTTCTTGTATCCTTTGCCAACGCTATCAAAAACCCTGTTCGTACTGAAATCTGAAACTATCGTATACATGATACGCAAACAGCACATTCAACATTGTATTACCGTATTTACCTATCTGAGGGAGAATTGTAAATTCCGCCTAGCCGTCTCGAACTTATTGACTTCAGATGTTTTTTGTTTGTCAGCCAAATGGTTCGACAATGTTTTAGAGGTTTTTCTCTCATAATTATCATAGCATTGTATGAATGTCTGTACCTTGTGGTACGTACTATAGGAAAGGCTATAATGCCTACCTATCAGCCTGTTAGAAGAGGTGATTTCCTTCACTGGTTTTGCAACATCCATTGATGTTGACTTAAATATATGTGGAAATGATATAAAATAGTCAAAGTGTCCTAGCGATTACTCGAATCCGAGTTAACGTAATGCATAGCTCTCACGATATGAGCAGCTATTGGTCTATATACGGCCAGCTTCTGAGTCAAATTAGTTCAAAACGATATGGCAATCCATTCTCTTTCCATCGTCATAGATAACGTTGATAAACACGTACATTTCAAAGATGTACTAGACCATACCGTACCAAAAACGCTTAAATGATATGTTCATTGTTCTTAGGTTAATTCAAAGGCGATACGTATTTCATACACGCACAGGTCAAAGTTGATTGCAAGTGAACATACGTAATGGTTATTAAGGCTAGAACAACATTAAATTGTCAGTTTTCTAACTCTTGATTAATACTAAAATTGTCCGCCATTGTCTTTGCATCCATTCTTACTTCAAAGATACTGGTAATTCTTGTGGAACTAGGAAGATCATCTCAATATCGGCTTACTAGCATTATTCATAAGAACAAGAATTCTTTCATTACACTTGGCTGAACTAATCTAATACCGTAGTCACCCATACATATGTTCTGCTGATGTCATGCAAATAAATTTAAAAGAGAAAAAAAAACAAAAGAAAAAAAAAGAAAGAAAAAATAAAATAAAAATTGTAAACTAAAATGGAAAAAGAAAAATAAAGATACCAAGAACTGCATGCTACTATTTTGTGTTACAATCGTTTAACAAGACTAGTTTCTATGTAGGTTTTGTAGAATTTTATATTGTAAAGCTATTTAAGTTACGTAAACTTTTAAATTTTTATTTAATGTCGTACCACGTTACGTTACTGTATTTTATGAAGGTATTCAATGTTGCTTCCATTGTATTTTTGGGGAATTTTATCACGATTTTTGCATTGTACTTTTTATTGTATTTGACTGAGTATTGTGCAATACACTTCTTATTGTGTTTTTTCGGAATTTTATCAAATCTTTTGCATTGTACTGTACTTTTTGAATTTGACTGAGTGTTTTTTGCAATGTACTTTCTCATTGTATTTTTTGTATTTTACCTGGCATTTTGCAATATATTTTGCAGTGTTTACATTGTATCTTTAAACTTTGCAAAAATGTCTCACAATCTTTATCATTGTATTTTTGATCTTTCACCTTTTATCTTGTTTTGATGAATGTAATTGATTTTTCTTTTCGAGCCTCGAGGACTCGGCTCAAATAAATCAGAGGGTATTGTTAGGATTGAATTTTTAGTAACATTAATAAGATTGATATTTTCTTTAAATTGTATTATTAAAGCAATGTTTTATCCATTTATAGCAAAACGTTGACAACTTAAATCATTAGCTATACGAATGTACATTATTGTGTGGAAATAGGTTATAAAGCAAAAGTCAGTCAGCTTCTAAGTCTTATCAGTGAAACATATATTTTGTAAAACCAGGCATTGGCAAAAATCTTACTGAAGTCAGTCAGCCCCTAAAGTCTTATCGGTAAAACACAGAACAAACTTCCGTACTGACGTAAATACAGAATGGTTCTTGTCTAATGTTGGACAGTATCTAATGTTTGACGGACATTGCTGCTGGCTTAATATATTAAACATGTTGCTGATTTAGAATATTTAGAGATTATCATGTTCGGACGTAACTAATGCCAAACGAACTACAAATCTGAGTTGTACCTTATGTCAGATGACGTCAAATTAAGCCGGTTTGGACCAGGAAAAACTGATTTTTACTTGATGAGAATAAACATCTATTTTTAAGGGTACGTTAACCTGACACACGATGCATATAAAAGACCACGCATTTAAGGGTCAGGTCAGTTCCGTACCGACAAAGAAAATAGATGTTTGCCTTCTCATTACAGGTAAAATAATTGTATATGCTATAACTTATTTTCGGAATAAGTATTTTTAATGATTGAGATTTTAATGGTAAAATTGTTTTGTGTGCAACATTGCTACTGAATTCTTTTATTTATAATATATTGTAACGGAATGTTTAAATGTTCTAAATAATTTATATTTAATTATATTTATGTACTTTTTTATTGTAAGGTTGAGATTGCTACCAACTTCATGTTTAGATTTAATGATTGAAATAAAGTATTCTTTAAGTAAGAAAGAATATTATCTAGCAATATATTCTAAATCAATATTCTATTTTAAAATAAGTAAAATGCATTTCTTTAAATTAATTGTTACACTAATTATGGTCACTACATTTTTATATCTTGGCTATCTTGAAAATGATTGAAATTAACCATTTGTATAATATTCTAAAATGCAGAAGTTATACGAATAAATGAAGTTGGAAAGCTTGAAAAAGGAAAATATATGTATTGCATGAATTTTTATTATAAAGTTTTTAGATGTGTTTCTAGAATGTAGTCAATATATTTGTGTTGTTTAAGTAAATAAAAGGTCAGTTCCGTACCGACAAAGAAAATAGATGTTTGCCTTCTCATTACAGATGCAGCTGTCTATCATCGCGGCGGCTATCAGTTCAGATATAGCTTGTAGCTGGCGAATATCATTCAGTGTAGCTGTCTTATCATCGTGGCAGCACGCTTTTAAGAGAGCCTTCTTCTTTTTCTTTCTCTCACTCTCTCAAAGATGTAGCCGTACTACAACAACTTTCATTACATAACACATACATCCAAAGAAAAGAGTATATATACCTTATGGGATTTTAACTTGGTTTGTCTGCATTTACTACTAAACCAAACGAACATCTAAAGTTTGATTAAATTGCGTGATCGTAATAGTATCAACTAAATACGCTTAGTATTTATGTCACTCAAGCGACAATTAACATTTCCATTCACTATGTAATAAATTGAACATTTTTAAGATGGGGTTTGTAAGTCAAATCAAGGATTATTATATGTCAAGGCCAATAGTATTATAGATATTTGTTCTCTAGATCTGAAAGTTCGAACTCATTCCTATAATGATGTTAGCCCGTGACAGTGAAGAGGATTTGTAAATTGTGTATAATACGCCACTCTACCTTCCTAAATATTTACTGTGTGTGTTATCCTCCCTCTTGTATCGAAATTCCATCTTTACTCTTTCTTATATTTATTTGGCCTATTCCACAATAAAATAAAATATATTCTTCTGCGTATATGAGGATATAATGCTATTGAATGCAATGTACTTGCTTCACTGTTATCTGTTCTCGTTCAAGGAATCGAATTGCAAAACATGGAGGCGACCTCCGGTTCCAGAGCGAGAATCATCTGATTACTATAGATGCCATCCTATGAAATGTAATGCATATTTGCAATGACAAAAACTAGGCCATGGAAATTGAAAGTTATTTATTGGAACGAAATAATGGCACAACGACTCAAGCACTAAAGTTTTAAACCAAACAATGAAATGGATACGCTTGACATTTTTTCCTGTTTAAATTTGTAAGGACGCAGCATTTATTACAATTAGTAATTTTATAATTGTTTTTGATAATAATAATAATAATAATAATAATAATATATAATATAATATAATATAATATAATATAATATAATATAATATAATATAATATAATATAATATAATATAATATAATATAATATAATATAATATAATATAATATAATATAATATAATATAATATAATATAATATAATATAATATAATATAATATAATATAATATAATATAATATAATATAATATAATATAATATAATATATTGTAATGTAATGTAATGTAATGTAATGTAGTGTAGTGTAGTGTAGTGTAAATGTAATGTAGTGTAGTGTAGTGTAATGTAATGTAATGTAATGTAATATAGTATAGTATAGTATAGTATAGTATAGTATAGTATAGTATAGTATAGTATAGTATAGTATAGTATAGTATAGTATAGTATAGTATAGTATAGTATAGTATAGTATAGTATAGTATAGTATAGTATAGTATAGTATAGTATAGTATAGTATAGTATAGTATAGTATAGTATAGTATAGTATAGTATAGTATAGTATAGTATAGTATAGTATAGTATAATATAATATAATATAATATAATATAATATAATATAATATAATATAATATAATATAATATAATATAATATAATATAATATAATATAATATAATATAATATTATAATATAATAATAATACTAATATAATAATATAATAAAATACTAACAATAATAATAATAATAATAATAATAATAATAATAATAATAATAATAATAATAATAATAAATCTTTTGTCATGTTTGATTCATCAAAGGACATGGATAGTTTCTACCGAAAATTGAGGTTGCATATAAACTTACTTTGTATGAAATTACTTTGTCCAATTTTTTAATTCAGGATTAAGAGTTCTTTCTAATTACCATGTGTTGACTTAATATTTAACATATTTATCTCGGGTCTGAATTAAATTCCGTCTTTTATTTGCAACGTGTGGTTCCTATAATTCCTTAGCAATATAGATAGTTGATTTCCTTAACCGAACGGCAATCGTATGATTCTATTATTCTACATTGCTGCATTTAGAAATTGTATTTATCTCAGTCGCTCCTTCTCGCATAAACTGCATGAATCAGACTTTCATGAATAACATCCATGATATCTTTGATGATGTCAACTAGAATATCGATGGTCAATGCGAAAACACTCATATCACGTTTATAAAATATGACCATCAATCATTAACTTGCAAGTGCAAGGCCTTACGTGTATTGTCACCCAATCAGAACTTATTTATTTCACGTGGAATCAGACACCTTTTGCAGTAAACGGAATAACGACATTGTTTGTCAAATATTATGGATCTTGCAACAACCTCATAATGATCCGTACGCAAATTAAATCTTTTATTATATTGTGGTCTCATTAGACATGATTTTGATATATGAGCAAGTTGATGAAACGTATAAGAAAATACTGCAGCATTCCACTAAACTTATTCAAGACTATTATAAAGTCATACTATGCTATATTTTAGTAACAACGTACAAAATGAAATCAATAAAGTACATACATAATAGTATATCATTGTAAGTAACTGATTCCTTGACAGAGAACGCAAACCTCATAAACTGTTACATCTAATTAATTGCTGGCTGTATCCCGTTAATATTATTGTCATATATGCTATGATATTTCCGTAAGCTCGTCTTCAACATAGCCTTGATATGTTTATTCATAGAGCATTAATTGTTGATAAAGAGTCACTATTTTCATGATATGATTAATGAGTGATGCTGATAATATTTACAGTTAAAAACTCTGAAATTGTTGTATGAAAAAGTGTACCTCCAAGAGATGCTGATGCATGTGGTCGTACTTTCATGCAAAACATCATCAAATGTCGGCATTATTCAAAAGTCCGAAAGAGGCAAAAAGGGCCTATGGTTACTCTACATCCACTGTCTTGTTTAAACATAGCTCTAATATGAAACACTACTGAATAAAAAACGATGAATTTGGCGAATCTCTAAAATTTTGATCATCAGATTATTTAACTCTGACCATGATATAATGCTTGATATTCACAGGTCTGTACACATTTACGTAAGTGTTAAAGTTTCTCTATAATATGAATCAGTAAAGAATACGTTTCTATATTTCGTTGGGAGTTGTGCGCATCCATACAATAGTGTATATGAAGGGTTTGCACCCTACTAAATCTATTGACCTTGTCGGGTAACATCATTTTGAATCGACTAAAGTAGTAGCATGTATGTAACTCGTCTGCGTCCTCTTCTGCAGATTGAGCATATTTGTCCTCTGCCTCGTATCCATACTTGTAGAATGGTTTCCCGATTTCCCTGTCAAGTATAGTTGTCAGAGTCTTGAAGGTCACATTTTGACTGTAGTTACAATTGCGGCTTATTATCTTATCCAGGTTCTTTAGGTCCATCTTGTAATATACGCCATACTTTAATAGCCTGTGACCAAATTAATGGCGGCAAACTCAACATAATCCACATTTTCCTGTAATAATAATAACACCAATAATAATAATAATAATAATAATAATAATAATAATAATAATAATAATAATAATAATAATGGTTAACGGGCTTCCATAAATATTTGTCACTTTTATTTTACACATAATAAATTCATATATAAATAATAACTGAAGTTTGGAAAAACTCTGTGTCATGAAATATGATCGTTCAGGTATTTAAAACGTAAGATCATACACAGTGTGCAATATGAGTTGTATGAATTATATTAAAGTTTCAGATGATCTCTGATTAGTTCGATACCCCAAGAGGTCGTGTTATGTTCACTACCTGATCGATTTATTAATACGATAATTCATTGGGGTACCTAAAGTGGACAGGAAGATCGCCAAATTAATAAATCAGTATTTTTTATATATATCTACACATTATACAGATGCATTTAGTTACACGGATATAATGTGCTTTCATTACCTACATAACCAGCATATGTGGGGCCCCAAGTGGCCATGTGTCAAACTGATACGTACATATTTCACCTCGGTTTGAATATTCCCTAACGAAATCAATAGCAATCCATCTTAATAAGTAAGTAAATCATAAGTAAGTAAGTAAGTAAGATAAATGCCAAACAAGCTGTGTGTACATTTCAAGTCAGGTAAAATAAAATATTTTTTATGTATGCTCTCATTTTTCAGTAGTTGCATGCACTATACTGAGGTTATGTACCTACGTCTGCAGCGGTTTTAGGGCTACGGGAGCTCGGTTCGACACAAGGACATCTGGCCTCCAAAATAGAACGTCTGTAACTGAAAACATATTCATAGAAAAATGCAAGTTTGTTTTCAAAATCAGATTTATTTTTAAATAATATACTTTAATTATAACCTATTTTAAACAATGAAAAATACACGCAAAACCTTTTTTGCATCCATATTAACCTGGCGTCTCTGGTGCACATTTTGTACCAAGCTATTGCTTCTGCTGCATTTGTTGTTAGAAGGCTCCGTAATATAGGAAAATAATTAAATTAATAAACGAAATTAAAAAGGAATAATCCCAAGCCAATATAACCCTTCCAGCAAGCAGCAGGAAGGCTGAACCCTGCACAATTTGTGCAGCTCTTAATTTTCTAAAATAATAGTTATATTGTAATTCATCGATTTGTGATCAAATACTCTGATCCCGTGCAGAGTATTTCATCTTGTTTCGCGATTAATTAACAGTATATGCTATCTAGTTCTAATCGATCTCGTGTTCGAGGGTCTGATAAATTTATCGTTATAAATCCATGTGGGATTTCTTGAGCACGACTAGAGAAATTTTTGAATTTGACAAAGTCCATGTCTCATCACCAGGTTTGATGAATATTTCGTAACGTATGAGTGTCAACTCCGTTAAACAGCGCGAGAATAGTACAGATGTATCGGATGACTTTAGATACTTGAGTGTATCGTTGAGTGACATATATCACGTAAGTGTTTTTGTGTAGCCTCCGGGAAAATATCCTGGCAGGTTTTTGTTTTGTTTATCTAACATCGTATCATCGTGCACAACTATATTGTTAACACTGGAATCGATAGCATCGATGTTAGGCTCTTCATCAATATCGGTAATAAACTCTATGATGTTCTCCCCGGTTATCTCCGAGGCGCTCTCGTTATAATCTTTTAACACTTGATAACAATGCTGATCATCTACACTCGGCGCTAACAAATATAGTTTATCCCACTTCATCCACTTCATTACGAGGTTAAGTAACAACTGCGTTTTACCACTTCCCAATAGACCAATGATAATCATCCGAATTAAATTTGGTAACATAACATAAATTTTAACTCGTTGATGTTACCTCAACGCTGAAAAATCTGTAATCTCCATTAGATATATCATGACTAATATTATGGATTTATATTGTGTGAAATGCAAGACACGTACACCAACGATTGACCTAATACCTACCACAACGAATAATAACAGAGAAGCAATCACTGGTAAGTGTGCACAGTGTGGTATACAAACATTTAGATTTGTTATAAGAAATGGAGGTGATATCGCCTCCAAGTTAGCAAATCTTCCATGGGCACCATGGGCGAAATATCCAGGAAAAAAACACCTGCCAGGATATAGTTATTGTGGACCGCAAATTCGATTAGATATTAGACTTGATGACCAAGATCAACCTCGCCCTGGCGAATATCCGATAAATGCTATCGATGAAACCTGTCTTGTTCATGATATCGCATATCGAAGTAATGATCTTGAACTGCGTCATCTCGCAGATATAAGATTGATTCACGCGTTGGATTCAATTCCTGATAAAGCTATCAAAGAAAAATTAACATCTTAGATAATAAAAGCTGCCATGAAAGGTAAATTAATGATGGCTTCCGGTATTTGATATGGAATCAATGTATTATTCTCCAACTGGATACTGGATGGGTAAATCGGCAAAAGTTACAAATTCAACACCGGCTGATTGGTTATCCCAACAAGCAATATGGCAAATTTATCTACCGTGTCCAAGAAAAATTCAATATGCGTCATTCAATGTAACTATCCCAAATGAGATTCATCAGGCAGATATTTTATTTCTGCTAGATGATACATTCACAAAACATACTTCAAAATACGCGTTAATGGTAGTTGATGTTGCAAGTAGACACGAAAAGACTGAACCGTTATCAACGAAGACTTCTTCTGAAGTTGCATCTGCGTTCAAAAGAATTTATCATCGAGGTCACCTGCGATGGCCTAAACTTCCTCAGGTTGATCCCGGTAAAGAATTGCAAGGTGAAGTATCATCAACGATGAATCAACATAACACCACAATACGACGAGGACACATCGCGATCCATCATGATCAGGCAATTGTTGCGAGAACTCTCGCAGATAAATTATTTCATTATCAATACGCGAAATAATTCATCGATGATAAACGATCTCGTGAATGGGTCAAACGATTGCCAGAAATAGTTTCAGAGCTCAACAGCGAGGTTACCAGGACGATAAATATGAAACCGGCTTCCTAGTAACGTCACAGTGAGATATTTATATGAAGCAGGTGAACTTAAAGGTGGTAGAAGAAGATCAACTGATCCGATACGGAGTATCACAACACATAAATTTTTTAGCGTTCTAACATTTAAAAACAGACCAACATTATATAGATTAGATCCCACTGCACCACAACGAAACTTTACCGTGAACAATTACAAGTTATCCCAGATGATACTCAATTACCACCAACTAATCTTAATTAATGCTATGATTTCGATTACATTCCAAACATGTGAATGCTACATTATCTCGAGTATGACCGCAACTATTATCTTTTTTATCTGCGGTAAATTCTTTGGTAGATTTTCCTGACAACGTCATAATACAATTACAGCTAGCACAGTGGTTATCTTGTTGTTGTTCTAGCGCTAAAATTCGGCGAGTTTTTTTCCTTATTGTGGTATCATTGGTCACATTAAGTAAACTCGCCAAAGATGATGTATTCTTCGTATTCGTGATACCGCAAGATGAACTAAATTGGACCACTCTATGAAATCATCAGCGATCCATATAGTAGTACCTGTGATAGTCAACCCTTGAGAAGAGTGTATTGTCATCGCATATCCTAGCACCCATAGAGAATTATCGGCGTTTATTGCATTACTGACCACGGCGATATCAACTAATACAATATAATTTAACACTAGTTCTTGTTGCGTTGATTTTCAAAGAATATCAACCTCGATGTTTTGTCGTCGTGTATCTTTGGGCCTATAACATAGCGGTACTGGATCCATCGGAAATTTTTCTTCGTGGAGATAAAATAATTTCCTCTGAAGTTGATCTTTGATTTCGTTTCGGCTGGCGACAACTAGATCTGATGGTTTCCACGAAATCATCAATAGCGGTCGCAGGAATTGTTTTACGTGTTTACGGATTGAATTTATTTGATTGTAATCTTATCGTGGATTTTAACATTGTTAACTCTGCATCTAGTGATATATAATCTGTGTTGATTTATTCGTAGTAGTATACGACGTTCTTAAACCAACAATGGGGTGATACTCCAGTAAATGGTGGTGATTGACCATGATCACCACACATTATCACGGCGGTATTTTTTTTTTTAACCAACCAATAAATGTTTTTAACAGTGTTAATGAAATTGTATCGATTTCATACCACATAATTATCCGTGGGATATATTTTGTTCCCATTTCATCGGGCGCCACTCGGTTCCACTCAAAAAAACTATGATAAGTACAAGCGTTTACTCCTCTGGATTTTATCTCTCTGGCAAGACAATGAGTTGGGGTTAAAACGACCATATCAGCGGTTTTCCCAAATAAATCGATCACTTCAGTTGTTTTTCCACATCCATCTGGACCATTTAGATAGCTAGTTTTACATCTTGTTATTTGATGATGAACAGAAGGATACGATGATATATGCTTGTCGATATCACCGCGGTAATTATCTTTCATAGGGATATCGGTTGACTCCTTGTACTCTTGTAACATTTTTTTTCTCCAAGTTCCCCATTTTTGGGAGTGTTTCAATGGTCCAATTGGTGATGGATTAGTTGTTGATCACATCAACAGAAATAAGATTAATAATCGAAAAGAAATATTGCGTGCAGTTACTCAACAAGGAAACTGCCTAAATACAGCTCCAAAAATTAGATCACACTACCGAAGGCCGATTATAGTAATTATGGATAATACAACAAGTTATTTTCCGTCAATGAATTCTCCTGAAAAATATTATGTTATTTACCTTCCATCTATCCAACGAGTTGCAGATGATATACAACGAGCAGCGTTTTCAAAAATATTTCGTTGTTGGGTTTCATTTGTTTACGATGATTAATTTGGAAAATATTTAATTGCTATCCAGCCGATTTTAATAAAAGATAAACAATTTGCCTGAGACATATTATCAATTAAACAAAATATTTCCTATAGATATTGGAACGACGAAAATATTTCTGAGTGAATTTATCACTGAGGATGCACAGGCGTTAAATCAATGCGAGGCAAGGGAATTCCATCACATAAAAACGAATATAGAATCATTAAATTGATGATAGAAGCACGAGATAAGATCATTTATCGAAATCATGATAAACGAAAACTATTTGTACCTGTCCCAAACTAATCAAAAAGATTGACAATGACATCAAAGAAGTATTTGCTGAAGAAGGTCGAAGAAAGTTCCTCATCGACGAATATGAAAAGATGTGGTTTTCTTGCATCGAAACTCTTTATTGGTTCACCTTCGAAAATTTTCCTCATCGCTTTATTTAATTCTTTTTCCTAGTACATGTTTTTTTTTAACCTGATGACTAAATCTTGTTTGGACTTTACAGCGGTGTTATATTTTTCCGTCAACTCATCGTTATGTTTTTTCTCGTTCTATATTTATATATGTCAAATCATTTTTGAATTTTTTTTTAATTCCGTGAGTTCTTTTTTAAACTTGATGTTAGACACCTTTATCGCGGATATTTCACCATTGTATTTGGTTGTCATCGTATCCAAAGTAGTTCGGAGTTGATCACAGTTTTCTTGTAACGTGGTAATCTTATTTGTTAGCTCAGAAATTTCTTCGCGAAGTTGTCGTTGTTTCATACGTCGTTGTTGTTTTGCGACGCGATATTCTTCAGTGGAACCTTTCGTTGCAGCTGATATTGATTCTTTTGACCATATTTTGCATAGTCGCGCTAATCCTATTTTATATTCCCGAGATACTTTGACGGGGCGTTTGACATCTCTCAACGACATTATTTATTTTTCGTCTTCCGCGGTGAGATAAATCGGTGTTTTTATATAACTACGTCGGAAAAATTTCCAAAAAAAAAAATTGAAAATTATAGTAGAAAAGGTTATTCAAAAATTACACTTAGCGATCATAAAAATAGAAAAATTTTCCTCGAAAATTACACTTAAAAAATTACAATCACTTGTCAAATTTGCTGAATTTCTAGAAATATATATTTTTTTCTTCGATGAAATCTTTGTGAAAATCTTCCAATGTTATATCTGAAAATCATTTGATGCTCATCAATTTATTTTATATCCGGAAATTATAAGGATTTTCATTGGAAATTAGCAACGGCGTTGTCCACTGATGACTCAGGGACCAAATCCGAAACATTCGTAGACAATATTTCCTTGAGTCGTTCCAAAGAGAAACACGAGTGAGTATAATTCACGATCTGATCGCGGTTACAGCTAATTATCGTTATAGGATCACGCTGGAGTTGTTTTACTTGATGATCCGTCAACAGAAGTTTTCATTGCCAGTTTTATATACGACGAGCTCGAACTTGCCAACGAGTGTTGCCTTGAAAGATCTTCTAATAGCGTTTTCAAGTTTACCTTTGTCATAAACGAATACTCGTGCATGTTGGTACATTATTGTAAATATATGATTTCAATTATGATCTTACATTGAGGGTAATTTGTAATTGTTCACTTGATAAATCTATCAAGTTAAAATCTTGATCAACCAGTTTGAAACTTATTCTGTTATCCAACGATTACTGGTTGCCAAGTATTTATAATTAACCGGTGTTTGTATAATCAAACTCCCCGATGATACCTTTCGGAGAAAACGTATATAAGATGTAGCATTGATAAGCTTGGTTTGACGATGTTGTATCAGCGCTATAACTACCTAAAACAACATCACAAATCAGATATATCGCGATGATTGACGTTATGTCAACGTTACCCGGTGGTACATGTCTACTTGTTCCATCGCGAGCATTATTGTATCTGAGAAAAAGACTATGAAATATTTTTTATTTGATTGAAATCTTCAGCTTCTCTACAACTATATTTAACGGGATCAAACAATTTTGTCCGCATGGTATGGATCAGTCGATGATAATTATCGATGACGCTGTTGAGAGATGCCTTTAGTTGATCTGTTGCAAACGCGGGTAATGTAAACGTTGAGAATTGTTCCTCCGATATTTTATTATGTTCCAGATATATCTGTTTAACTGATTTGTTTATCTTTACCTATTTAAAATTTGCTGTTGATTATGAGATCCCGATTATCATATTCTAAATACGATATAATATAGTTGATATCGTAGATTGTTTTAATAATCTGCATTTTCAGATTATTATCAGGATAATTCTGAAGATAACTATTAAATAATCGTGTTAAATTATCATAGGTGGATTGATAGTTAGTTTTAATTATATTAGCATAATATGTAAAAAAAAAATCACAAACATAAGGTATCTGAGTTTTTGGATCAATATCTGTTAATGATACTATTGTTGAAAGATTAGTCATAAATCGACTATCTGTATCTGGATCATATGGAGCATAGCTATATCCTAATCCTTTAAGTCGCCAAAATCCCCTAATTATTATAGGTTTTGAATCAACGATGTAATCAGATCTTTTAGGTTCAGGGATTTTTTCCGTTGTTGGTTTTTCTGATGGACTGGGGAATGGTATATGAACTGAAAAAATATTTTCAGGCCATCATAATATAATTCTGATTGATCTATCATATATGTCTACGGCGTACTCGGGATATGTTATCTCGATGGCACTTGATAATGATAGTTCATGAACAGTTATTTCGATTTGGGATTCTACTTTTGTCATTGATTTTATTCTACGTTGAAATTCATTTTTGATATCTTCGATGTCATAAGCTCCTTTATAAAGATATATTGTTTACCATTTTGTTTTTTATTGTACGCGAACAAAACACTGTTATTGGGTTGTTTTTGTGCAAATGATTCCGATCTGATATTGGGATAACTGTAATATAATCAAAGTTTGTTAACGCGATCTCTTTTGCTGGAATCGGAGCTGGGAATTCACAGCAGAATTCGGGTGTTTTTGATGTCGTTGATATCAACTCTGTTTTCCGCTATACGTTGAAGTAGTTCTTGCGATGATACCATTATATTCGTGTTGTTTTCCTAATTTTGACATCGCGGAGTCATAAACGTGTACCATCGCGGAGAAATTGTTATCGGATATTAAAATGTGTCAGCGAGAGATGACGTTATCATCGCTGATAATTGCGAGTACGCGTTTGACACGGTATGGAACTTAATTATGTAGTCGTTTAGTTTACGCTGACTACACGATGATATTTTCATCTTTTTTATGTAGATTACTCCCGCGATAGTTGTCGCCGCTGATATACAAATTTGAACTTCTATCGGAGCAACCATTGTCACCGAAGAAAGTATTATACCAGCTCCGGTAATTACAGCTGAAACCGGGTACAGGATAACGTCAACGGCGGTAATTCTTCAACGATACCGTTTTATTTTCATTTGATACTCTTCGGTGAACAAATTGAGTTTAGTTTGAAGTACGCGAACATGTTCATAGCGATACTACTGTGACGATGTCAGTGACATTGACATTTTATTAAAAATAGATTTCAATTAAGCTGCTACAAATTCCATGTACCATGTTATTGATACCCGAACTAATTTATCATCGGGGGCAGTTATAGTGAATCGTTCAGCTGTTACCTTGTCGATGAACGTTGATATAGTATTGTTGACTCCAGTTGAACTCGTCGACGAAATATTAAACTGGGTCGGCGACACCAATGTTAGTCAATACATTCCTTTGACTGTCGCTGTAATATCTTGTTTATTAGTCTGCGGTGTCCAAGCAAAGGATCCATGCTGGATCGTATATACCGCGTTGATATTTTTGTCATAAGGAATTTAGACCCTATCTAATCGTTCAGTAGTTTTACGAAAACTTCCTTGATACCATCGATGAATGTTTTAATATCTGTGAGTCTTATATCAATTTTATCTACCGGGGTATGAAAGACTTTATTAACGATATTTCTACGAAAATTTCCGAATTGTTTTACGTGTTCTTTATATGCTTATTGAAGTGTTGCTAATTCATCAACGGTGGTTTAAGGATCAGCAAGTTTTGTTGTGGTCACCGGTGGAACCCCAAAGAAATTAGCAATAGGAAGTTGAACATTGGCAATGCTTGTTTATAAACCAGCAAATTGGTTTACGTTGGAATCATAATTTTTTTACATGAGTGTTAAATTGTCTTACATGTGTATGATAATCGTTATGGTTGAAATTTTGTCACCTGATTTTAGTTTACATTGAGCGTCAAACACCACGATAGCATCATTTGTTACCGGGACTGGTTTAACTAAAATATCGCGAAAGGAAATATCATTCGTTTTCAATTTACCCTGACGATCTTGAAATACAACAATTTCATCCTGTGCCACACCTACCAGGTTTAATGTTTCTGATAGCGACTGTGATATAAGATTCTTTACAACATCTAATGAGACACCATCTTTTTTCTTTCCACGTTGGAGTGAGATAGCGGTTAGTACCTTGATGACGTCTTTTCCACATATCGGAGGATCGGTTAATGTCTGCGTAGGTAACGTTGAATGCCAAACAGGGATCTTTAACTGTGATACATATTTGAGAAATTCTTTTGGTGGCGCTAACCCATATAAGTCAAAATAAATAATTGATTTAGGATGTATCGCATACGCAGCCCAAAGATTTCCAGGTCCAGTGTTATCATCGATAATTTAAATCGAGATTAATTATACTAGTTTCTGGGATTGGTGGATGATTTGTCAATTGATCTTTCATGAAAACACCTCTGAAATGTTTTATCGGGGAATATCTTACCGCGGCGATTAAATCAAAATTATACATCAGCGACATTCTTATCGACGGATACTTCCCGGGAGTCTCAATCCTTCCCCATACCGGGTAAATTGGCTGCCTGGCAATCGGAGACCTTTTCCTTTTTTGTATCCTTGTCCAGATATCTTTCTTACAACGAGATCACCAACAGCACCAACAGCACCTGTCCCAAGGGCCTCAAGTTACCCTGGAATCATGGCGGCGAGTAGAGGAAATATCCCACCGGATTTGAACATATTTAAAATTGCAGAAGGTGAAAATTCCAACTGAACTCCTATGCGCGCTTTTAGCGCCTTGTTGTAGCGATTAAGCTCAGTTTTTGTCAAAGACAATTTATTTGGTCCTCCGTTAGCTATCTGTTCATGCTTCAAAGTTATTTTCGCTCCACATGTAGCAGAGTTTTTGATTGTAGTTTCTTTGAATGACCAGGGGTCAAGGTGACTTTAACTTGACTATACGACAATTTATTTAAGTAACAGATCATCTAATTGTTACATGTTTTTGGAAACCAATTACATGTTTTATATCGGTGCATCAACTATTCTCATTTTCCACCACCACCTTCAAGTGTCATCGATTTATCAGAAAGAATAATAGCAATTGCTCTATATGATCCACGTACAGGGGGATCTACATACGGCGATAAGATAATAGGAAGTTCTCTTATACGAGCTTGACATTTTACGTCGACGACGGAATGTTGAGACAAATCAAGATCTTGCTATGAAAAGTAATAATTGGGATACAAATTTTGGAAATCCAAATATGATATTTATAGTCCAGTATCAATATTTTGATCACGTTCCATAAAATAACACAAACGATGATACACGCGAGCTTTTTGATTATTAGAATAATCGATCAGAATATTTTCGGCAGGTTCCTGTTGATTGCTTACTCGTAATGATACATCATTGACCTTTAATGTATCATATGTCATTTGACTAAGCAGTTGTTTATGTTCTCCACATACTCTGTTTAACGTGATAAAGATGTACCTGGGCGCGGAATTTTGTTTTGTTAGTGCGACCTGCCAGGTAAATGTACCGGTGATATCACTTGTAGTTGTAGCAGTCGTAACCATGACAACAATAATTTTCCTTCATGATCCATAACACATAGTAACTGCGTTTCTACAGCTCATGATGTAGCCATAATTAGCATCTATAGCGCTAGTCATGATATAATTACTTTACAATCACCAACACCAGCACCACGCTAGATTGCATCATCGTCATTCGATTTTCTCATATGAACTACAGTATGACTAGCTCCAAAGATAACTTTTCTAACGTCACTACAAAATCCAAATATTTGAGTCAACGGAATCACACATGAAAATCTTTCATCGCTTTTCGATTTGCAAATCCCATATTAAAATTACGATTAATAGCTACGACTATATAAAAAACACCATTTGGTCTAGGTGGATGTCCAGCTGGTTAATGATCAACTGCAGTAGCTATTGGTGTACTTATTATACGAAATTGATTATGATCAGCATTATCAGTAATCTCCATGGCGAACATCATTGAATGACCGGCAGATTGTATAAAATCATCGGAGTATCTTGCTAGCCCCAATATTGTAGTTGCAACATCAACATTTTTATCAATAGATTCGATTATGTTAGAATTAATTATATATTGCGCACTACTAAACAGCGCCATTATACCGTTGATGACAAATCCGATCGGGGTAGTTGAAATATTATCATACGGGGTATCAAGTGGAACATTTTGTACTAGTTGCCCCTCCACATCACATGGCAAGAAGTATTTAGATGCATCATCAAACCGAAGTTCAATTCGTGATCTAGGATTGGTATGTATCGCGTTATATGAGACAAAATGATAATCACGTATGGAATCATTTTTTCGTACAGCAGCATCCATATCAAAGGCTTCATCTGAAATCGATTGGAACATTTTATTATATAGTCGTAGATCTATATCACGATTTTCTTAAACCAGAAACATCAACCAAATTCGCAACTATATTTTATTGGGAAATCACTATCTTGATTTATCATTGATGATTGTGCTAAAGGAGCTAATATCTTAACAAATTGTGTTATAGCTGGTTGTACTAATGGAGCTAATCTTTGAGGTAATTCTTGTGATAGTCTTTGAGCTAATCCTTGAGATAATTGTAGAGCTAATTGTGTTCTAGATGATTTTTTAGCTGACTGTAACAACGGAGCTAATCTTTGAGGTACCATATTATTTACTTCTTTACTTACCTGAGGTGGCATCAACTCAGTAGACGGTAGCTTTTCCGGTTTCTTTTGTATTAATGACATAAGCTTATCCTTTACGGTATTAAATGCGCTACCAGCATGACCAGCAACTGCGCCGACAGCCTTATCACCAATAACACCAATATATTTCATCGATAATTCAATGGCGGCTGGCGCGATCTTCGGAGCAGTTCTAGTAAATAATCCTTTGATGAAACTACCAAATCAATCTCCGTAGTATACTTTATATACGGGTAACCGCGAGTGCACTACGTGAACAGTAGTTGGTCTGTTATGACTTTGAGATATGATCATTTTAATTAAATGTTATTTATCTAATCGGGATGACAACAGATACTAATCACTATAATAATCATCAACTAGATCATCGATGAATTTGCGATATAAACCAATATCCATGATACCACCTTGAAATAGTCTTAGGCAGATATCAGCTGCTTCATCAATTATCTTTTTAGAGTTATTTCCAGCTCGTTCCCCCCCCCCCCATGAAAACTTATAATCGTGATATATCATCGATGATATTTCTTGAACAAGGAACGAGACCACTACCATAAACTCTCGATGGAGAAAATCAACTACCAGTTACACCTGTTGCAGCCTGTGTATCATCATCTTCATCTCGATCAGACGGATAATATAATTTGTGTCGTCATGGCGGTTGTTTTCTTTGTTTTCGTTGTTTTTGTTCTTGTTTTCGTTGTTATTCTTGTTTTTTTAGTTGTTCTTTTGTTTCTCCATATTTATCATATACCTGTCCAGCCGCATTGATATGCCATATATTTTTGAACATCCGTGTTAATTTGTTTTATTTGGTTTTTAATTTTATAAACTACATCAACCCAATTTGGCATTGTCTTGATAAATCTTTTATGTTCTGCTTTTAAGTCCTTTGGTTTTTTTTTTGTAATATCGCATAACAGCATAATTAATAAATTCATTTAGATCACTCTTATCAATACGAGCCAAAGCTTCCTCGGTAAGTCTATTTCGTAATTCTTCAACGTTTTCATCATCAGTTTTGTTTGGAGTAAATCGAGAAGTTTTCGGTTAAGACTGTTTCACAATTTTTTTTTTGCAGGTATTACACCTTGTTCAGTAGCCATGGCAACCGTCTCAGTAGCTGTAGTTAAAATAAGTGTTCAGTATCATCTGTGAAATCAAATCTTCGTTGCTGCCTAGGTTGTAAAGTATCTATGAAAGAATCTCTCACCAGGAGAAATTTCTTAATTGCGGCCAATCGCTCTCTTGCTAATCTAGTTATTTGTGCTTCTCCGATGTTTGCCATTTATATATAAAATATACGATTAATTAATCGCGAAACACGAGGAAATACTCAGCACGGGAACAGAGTATTTTATCACAAATCGATGAATTACAAAATAACTATTATTTTAGCAAAATAAGGGTTGCACAAATGTTGTAGGGTTCATCCTTCCTGCTGCTCAGCACATAAATTGGGTGTATTGACCTCCTTAATATAAAGAGCACACAACAGCATTATAGTATCCTTCTACGTAACCCTTAACTACTTAAACTGAAAACGAAACTTACCTACAGCACCTATGTGAACATACTTTGCTCTTGAATGTAATGCAGCTGCTCCGTCATCATCTAGGGACGCTAACATTAGCGACCTCCAGAGCTAGAGCATGTTAATAAAGACTTGATTCTTCAGAGCTAGAGTCAGCTGATTACTGGGAATTCCAGCCTGTACAACAGAGTGATTGGCTATTAATATTAGATTTGCGATGTAAGCAATATACCATGAACATGCGAAACTCAGTTGACAATGAGTTAATTACACTGTTAAAGCGTAAAGCAACATTTGAAAATAAACCCCAGAATATAATAGGTTTCATTGTATTATCTTTATGTCGAAATTACTGTGGAGCCATAAATTTCATGCAGTTAGCAAAGTAATCCTAAGTTGCTTTGTTATGCAGATTGTATTTACCATGTATCTTAATTAAGCGTTCAGACGATAAGAACGAAACTTTTATAATATTATGTTAATTAGCTTGTATAATCGAATACATTGACATGTGTTTATGAGTGTTATTATATCTTTGAGATTTATCATTCTCTTGTATTTTAGCTCTTCAGTTCTTAGGTATTCGTTACATGGGAGGTTAATGTTTTATCGATTGTACTATCGGGACTTTTTTGTTAAATTGTATCTGCTATTTTTCTTTAAGGCTTCGAGTATTCGTTTATATTGGATGGACTTTATGTTTTGACAATATCACTCTTTTACAACAGGTATTGGAATATTCATATTTGATATACTTTTTGGACTCCAACGCTATTTTATCTAGTATATTATCTCTTTTTAATCCCATCTGCTGCCTCTCTCATGAACTGTTTGGCAAATTCATCCCATATGGCAGGAACTGTTAGAACTCAACGAATCTGGCTTTCGTCCAAGACATTCATCAGCTGAATGCCGATGTTTTCTCGAAGATTGTTTTTCAAATACTCAATCTTCAATGTAAAAACTCTCAAGGCCGTTAAAATTTTAGTGTCCTCTCTTTGCAGCTTCATATCACGTCTGATGTTTTGAAGGATGGATAAAACTGTGTTGAAGCAATAGCTGTACTTGAGTTTCATCGTACATCCTACATAATTATGAATTGATTTCCAATTACAAGGTACTAAGGTCACCTGAACTAACGGTCCGTTTTGATTGGAGCTTAAAAGCGGAATAATGTATTACATACGAGACACCTCAGCAAGCATTATATGATACGTGGACAATACAAGGCTTGTTGACACTTTTGCTTTCGATAAGCAATAATTAAGTGCATACTATAACTTCACTATACTAGATATATTAAAAGATATTACGCTCATCGTTTCTAATATATGCTTTGGTATTGTTAGAAAGTTACTTGCAACACAGTTTGGACATGAATATTCGTAAAACTTTGATCTTAGATAAAAAGGCACCGCCCGCATAACTGGATTCAGAACAAGCGAATTCTCTGGTGGTCTTTACTTTAAAAGCTACTTCCAAAAACGTACGAAACAGACTAAGACAGGATTGAATGGATGCTCGTTCGTATCAGCCGAATTTTATGCAAGAAAGTAAACTATCTTCATGATTATTCAAAACGTGAAACAGGCACAAAAGGAAATTGACTAGTTTAACCGCCTCTAAGAAACGGAAAGGTCAGCGATTATATTGTGGTACAAATATTGCCGTATTAAATATCCTGGACAAATAACCTCACATTGAAGTTATTTCTTAATGATGAAATAGGAAGTTATGACCTATGAGCCTTGACATTGTTCAGTATTATTTATAAAGACTTAGTAATATTATTATTTGTATCATTATTATTATTATTATAAATAGTATTATTATTATTATTATTATTATTATTATTATTATTATTATTTGCATTACTACTACTACTACTACTACTACTAATATTAGTAGTTGTAGGGTAGTAGTCTTTACCAATTGTCTGACACCTTATTTTGATCGCAAGGGTTGACAATTCCCTCGGAGTCACAATGGCGAATATAAATACTGATACTATTTTAAATCATTATATTGCCTTGGAAAACTTAAAAATGGTTTCAAAATTTCAGACGAACTCTGAATGGTTCATGACATAACGAGTTTGAATATTGTTCACTGCAGTGTTCAGTATACCATCTTGTTGAAAGCAAATATTGTTAGGGGATGTTGCGTTTTTTTGTGTGTGGGGGGATGTTGTTTTGTTGTTTTTCAGGTTTTTGTCTGCGAGGTGGGGAATGTTAAAGGTAGGGCTTGTCGAATTAAAAACATGAACCCTCTTAAAGCTCAAATGGTGTTTGATTTTATTCACCCGTGTCTTTCTTGCGAAAGAGACTTACTTATGGCGATTTCTTATCTGATTAGGGTACTTAGATAATGCCGTGTTAGCTTTAACTGCAATTGAAACGAATGTTCTTGGCAAAAAATGAAAAGCCTGAATTGCGTGTTTAAAGTCAATCGTCCAGATGTTCTGATGAAAAGGTAATTAGCTGTGTTATCTCCGGCATGGAAATACAACTATAAGTTTCAACTGCATAATACATGTACATGTAACCGAAACAAAAAACCATCAGATTCTTGATTCTATGCCGGTGATAGTACGCTACTTTCAAGCGATGTATTTACAGTTGCGATACACAATTATTAGCGACAACAGTTAGCAACATTTGAACCTGTCTATACTGATTTAGTACGGAAAATCGTGATGAAGAGTGCAACATGTTAACTTTATCCAATTCCTTCATTACTGCTACTTGAGTGCTTATAACGAATATTACTTTCACTACCTGATGTTATTTATATAACACTCTCATGTTAATACATCTTTCTCATTCGAGGAATTCCCATCATTTTGAAACAAACTACCACTGTTAAGTCTCAGCTGAAGAAACTAACACTCGAACATAGCGATTAAAGAACTACCACCCAGTTTATAATCTCCCGTTCAAATGACAATTCTTAGAAACGTTGTTCTAACCCAACTTGTATCTCATCTGAATTCAAGCAGTCTCTTTAGAATGCAAATCGCCCTTGCACTGTACTGAGACTGCTCTTCTGAAAGTGGTTAATGATATTCTCTCTGCATCGGATTGCGGACTGATTACAGTTCTAACACTTCCTTGATTTGTCGGCAGCATTAGACACAATAGACCATAATCTATAACTGCAACGCCTTCAGCAGGTATTTGACATTCACAGTGCAGCCTTACTGGGGATCAAGACCAACTTAGTCAATAGTGCTCAGCTTGTTTCTGCAAATGGAATACACTCCCGCCCAGTTGATATATGTTTTGGTGTTCTAAAGGTGTCTTTTCTTCGACATGATCTCTTCATTCTATATAGTCGGTCGATCTCAAGCGTAATATATCATCATTCAGTGTCTCACCAATTCTATGCTAATGACACCCACATATTAAAATCTTGCCACCCAATGGACGTTGATGCTACCATCCAAGGTGTAGAGAGTTGCATTTTTGATGTGATATCATGGTTGACATGTTATAAGCTGCATATGAATGATGATAAAACTGAGGCCATTCTCATCACAACACAAAGACTTTCTCATTCACATTCTTTCCGACAAACAATACAATATCAGCAACACCAACATTAAATTCACACATTCAGTACGAATCTTAGGTGTTGACCTGGACGTTAATTCCATATTGGACACATGTCATGAACGTATGCAGTGATGCATATCTTGAGCTGAGACGCATCAGCTCCATTCACAAATATCTTTCCGCTGATACCACTAGAACACTCGTTTGCTCATTAGTACTTACAAGACTAGACTATTATAATTCAATTATGTCTGCTTCGTCTTAATATCTACTCCAAACGAAAGTTCAAAACACGGCTGCTCAGATGATCATTGGAGTGCCACGATCAGAGCACAAACACCCGCTGCTCTGTACCCTACATTGCCCATTCATTCGATCCAGAATTAAACAAAAATTTGTTCTCCGTGCAACGTTTCACTGACAGACTCCAGTCCATCGTACCTCTCTGGCCTGTGTCATATTTGTTACCCCAGCAAGATACTTATGCTCCTCTTCTGACAATTGTAAACTCATTATTTCCACTATAAAAACAAAGTCATATGGACGTTGTTCTCTGCATACTAGTGCCCATTAACATGAAACCAATTGCCCGTTCAAAGTAGAAAAACGACACAGTGATCTCATTCAAGAGTGCTATTAAAACTCACCTTTTGCGACTGCAAAAACAAACTTAAAAACATAATGATGTTTCATACCTTAAATATGTTCAGCATTTTGTATGTTTTATAATATCATGGTGTTTTGTTTTGCTTTTGTCTTTTTGTAGTCATGTCATTATAGATGTTGTAAAGCACTTAGAGTTTCTATGTGTTCGGCGCTAAGAGCAGTACTGCTGTTTTAGTCAATTTGGAATTCCGAAATTACCTTTGCTCTTTCCGTTAGGTAAATGTACGTACATCCTTTCATAAGTCGTATTTAGTGACATGGTATTTCCGATCTTATCCATGCAGTCCTCAAAACATCGTAACGGTGGTAATGGAAATGAATCTGTCCAATTTATCAGCTTTCTATTATCGGTGTACATAAGGAACATTTTGTCTAGTTTTGTAACAAGTGTACATGGTGAATTCTAAACACCTTTACTGCCCTCTATCAGAGCATTCTCCATCAAATACTTCATTTCTTTTTTACGTAATCCTGTTTGAGAATGTTCATCCTGTACGGGTGTTGTTTCATATGTTAAGAATCTACAATTTCAACGTCATGGAAAATAGTATTTATGCTTACAAAAACATCTGGAGAAAAGTGTTCATATTCAATTAATAATTGTTAGAGTTCATTTATGTATTGCTCTTGCAAATGTGAAAGTTTCTGGTCCAGATCATTCATAATATCAGAGTTCCGACGATTTCTCAATATCAGTAGAATTCGTTGGTACTTCCTCACTTAAACCTTCACAAAGTATGACAGGTACAACTAAACTAATTTTGTTTTTAAACTGGCTATCTCTTTCAACATACCACTTTAACATGTCTATGTGGCAAATATTGTTTCCTTCTCGCCTCTCACGAGTGTGTATGATGTATTTTAAAGCAGTCCCATTCCTGTAAACTGTGTAGAGATTATACTACCTAGCTTGAATGCGATTGTATGGTATGGAGAAGCGAGGCAGCACTCTATCACCAAGTCTGAAACTCTTTTCCTTTCCTTCGAGTTTATGTTGTATCTTGACTTAATTTATGATTGATTAGAGTGGATATTCGCTGTGCAGACCTCACAAGGTTTGGCAACGTATACTACAATTTGCAAACATTATCAAGACGATTAATTTCAGTTTCATCATCTCTTTTAACAACTTTAATGGTCCATTCAAAGTGTGTCAAAACACAAGTTCAAAAAGACTGAAAAACTTGATATTCTTGGACTGATTCTTTTACAGCAAACAACAGTAAATGAATATCTTCATCCAACCTCTACCCGTTTCATAATAATGTGATGTAATCTTTCCAAATCCTTAGCAAAGGATTTAAATTATTGCGTGCCTAATTTGTACATCGCTTGGTGGAAGTTTGAGCCTTGATGAGATTGAACAGATCTGGGATGGCCAAACTGAGTACCAACACTTTATCAAAGCTTTTTTACTCTTGTCTCATATTTATATTCCTCAAATGTGGTGTATTTGGAAGCATTGTCGACGAACACATAATGGTCAACATGTAGAGGTGACCTGACTTAGTCTTTAGTAAGGGACCAACACATTATACAATAATTCTACGAAATGGTTTGTAAAATGCAGGAATAGGTTTTATATGAGCCTTTGATATTTTGTCATTGAGTTGTTCTATCATTTGACAAGTATGGTAAGATCTACAGTATTTTCAAACACCACTTTTGATTTTTGACCACTAAAAGTGAGTCAAGATCTTGTGATAAGTCTTATTAATCCCTAAATGACCATCCAAAGGAGTTGCGTGGGCCAAACTATGTTTTTGTTCTGTCTTTAAGGTTGTGAAACTACTATTGTATAGTTCACTGACCACGCATCATCAGTAGGTACCACGGGAGATCTATATGTTCTCATAACAGTTCCATGTGTAATGAATTAACAGACAGGTACTACAGATGTTTCAGTTTCAGTAATGGTTATTTGAACCAAACACAAATATTTCATGATCTTTCTTATGTTCGACGACAAGTGAAAGTCGTTTCAGACCCTAGTTAGACTAATAAGAATGAGTAATTTTAAAGGTGATCACTGTGATTCATACCTTTTGGTTGATCCAAACAAGGAGAGAAAGTAACATCATCAAAAGCCTGACAAATGAATCTGACTGACAAATACATCTGTCTGCTAAAGGAATACTTTCCTTATCAAAATCATTTATAGGAGCTTTTTCTGCCTTAACTCTAGTAACTGCACAAGCAGGGAATTAATCACGGAATTATTTTGCTATTGGATTTACTTTCTGCTCCAAAGAATACGTGTTAGTTACAAGTGGGATAACCACACTCTTGTCTCCTGCTTGGTGGTTGCATAGTAATAAATGAATGCCCTTAGTTGGTAACAGTAAGACTGCTCCGACTGCCACAGGTCCTGAGAGTAAGTATGATGTCTAATTTGGACAATGGACAGGAAATCTAACAATGGCTCACTCTATTCCCTGAATATAAACACTCACAATAGAAGACGAGTTCTCAGAAAAACGAGAAAACGCTGACACTCAAAGACTCAGAGAAGTTCCCGTGTCCCTTAAAATTTAATAAATGTGGGATTGTCCGAATCATCAAAATGTGATATAGAACACTTCGATATGACTGGTTCATAATTCGCTATAAAGGGGTTTATTAAACCAAACAAATGTATTGCTTTGAATCCATGACTGTGACCGTGAATTCGTGTACATAAAAGCATTTTGTATATGTCTTTCTTAATGATGATTCCTATTTGTTAATTTGTAGCAATCAGAAATAATTTGTCTTTTCTCTTGCAATAGGTACGCGTAGGAAGAGACAAGGATCTATAATCAAGCGTTTATGAAGCTTGATGTTTAGAAGTTGTGCAAGTTTGAGTTTTAGAAGGACTTATATTAGGCTGAAATACTTTTCTGCCAGACGACTGTTGTGTAGAAGTCTTATTTACAAAAGGAACTGTAAATGCAGCAGTACTAGCGGTATTTGCTAAGGTTTCGATATCATGCTCGAGATAATACGTCTTGATGTCACGTTGGACACGGTTTGTGAATTCTGCAAGTAATACAAGTTCATTTTGACTTTCTAGGCTAAGCACCATCTATCAAATAACTGCTTTCTATAACAAATTCGACAATAGTTATTCGAGTTTCTTGTTATTAGGTTCTGAAATGTTGCCGATAACTCTTTTGAACTGCCTTATAACCCTTTAAGATGCATTAATTAACCAGATCGTAGGCATAACTTTGGGGAACCGATAGTTAAGGGTAATAGTACTTGCCTTACCAGTGAGTACACATTGTAATCATTGAGTTAAATGATTGTATTCATTGCGAGATCAAAAGTTAAATTTGGATTAGAACCATGAATGTACCTTTCTTGGCCAGCTTCATTTCTTTTAATGTAAATTAATATTCCCTCTCTTTCTCTCTTGCTTTAAACTGCATTTGTCTTTCCGTTTCTCTTTCCATTGTCTCTCTTTACTTTTCCAAAGAGTACTTGTAATTTACATCTGCATTTGTCTTTCTTTAATTTTGTTTGTATTTGCATTTTGTTTCTCCTTGTAGCTGGATTTTTCTTTCCTTTTTCTGCCTGTCATTACATTTTTTTCGTAACTAAATTTGTCTTTCTTTCTATTTTAATTCCTTATCTAATTGCATGTTTTTCCTTCCCTCTTTTCCAAGGTTCAAGCTCCTTAACTCCATTTTCTATCCATGGAGAGAGAGAGAGAGAGAAAGCTCCTTAACTCCATTTTCAATCCATGGAGAGAGAGAGAGAGAGAGAGAGAGAGGGAGAGAGAGAGAGAGAATAAAAATACGATGAACACCGTAACAAATAAGAAAATGAGCATCAGTGCACAAATGTGTTCAGTCATTGATACTGGATGAATATCTTAACACAATGCGTTGAATGACACATATCAACTTAGTGAATGAAGAGTCATACGAGAAATAATCTAGATATTTTTCAAAATTTTAATATTACTATCATAACACCTATACGTGTCTCACAACGGAATAGTGTGTTCGTAACGTGAAGGAACAGTTTACATATTTCTCGAGTGTATACCTTGGTAAATGTATGGACCTAATTTTCAAGAGATAGTCATCGTCTTTACAAACAGAAACTATAGATTAGCGTAAAGCAAAGTTGGAAAGGTGTAGATATTGCTACGTGCTAGAAAGTAAACGCAAATATATGCGAATGAAATAAACCTTTGATGACATAGGCAGAGATAGTTATGTACGAGAAATATTGCCACAAATAAATATAATCGTATGCGCTTCCCCTTATGCACTTCATATAAAAACCCTGAAGTGTTATACATTGGAGAAATTCTTCAATCCGTTTTTCTTGTCACATATTTTACATTTTTTGGCGAAGGGGTGGGTGGGTGTTATTTCTTGTACATGATGTTCTCACGCGTTTTGAATAAGTGTTGTATTTTGTTTACTCTGCGGTTAATGAATACAATCAGTTTTTTAAAGACGTATTACAATTCAAAATTAATGTGTATTTTGTATGTAATTTGTTCCTCAACAACCACTAACCTATGTATTATTTTTGTTGTTTTGTTCGGTAATTTACCTTTAAGCAATCGTTAGTTTGTTTTCTCCACATTCTGTTTTTCAACTTTGTTGTCATATGATGAACGGCATGGATGTAAATGGTCTTTCTGTATTATTCTTTCTTAATTGCATCCATCTGATTCGCTAGGTAGTATTTGCACCTTAACTCTTACACATGCTAGTTATTTATTGGTATTTGAACATTACATGAACAGACTCATCCATTATTTATTTCTTCAGTCTATCCAGTCCTGCGTCCCTCTAATCTTAGACACTAACGGATTTCATTTAGATCAAATATATTTTAACTCATATGTCTATAATCAACCTGACTATGGCAATTCTAATAATGTAATCTCAATAATGACTAACCCAACCGGGATGTAATGCATTTTGTACGTATGATCAGACAGGTACCATGTAAGAAGTTACTAAACTGAAGTAAAATAAATCACGCCAGTGGAGAAATAATACTACTACTAATAATAATGAGGACTTTGTATAGCGCCTAATCTTTCGAAGCTCTAAGCGCTTTACAATATTAATAATGATATGACTACACTACAGAACAACAAATGACAAAAACAATTAAATTGGAAAACATAAAAACATGCTGAAAACATATAAGGTACAAATATGATTAGGTCGCTAAGATTGTCCCTGCAGTCGAACCAGGTGAGTCTTAAGATCACTCTTAAAAGGGACTACTGTGCCTTTGTGTCTAATTTCAATGGGCAATTCGTTCCACATAGCCGAGCCCTGGTGTGCAAGCGAAAGTTGTCCATATGACTATGATTTCACCTTGGGAACAATGAGTATACGATTATCAGAAGAAGAGTGTAAGGATCAATCTGGTGTATACACATGGGTGAGGCTGGATAGGTATGATGGACTGGAGTCTGTCATTGAAACATAGCAAAGAGAACAGATTTCGTGTTTGATTCTGTATCGAATTGATAGCCAATGTAGGGTACAGAGCAGTGGTCAGGTGTGCTCTGATCGAGGTACTCTAAAGATGATCCTTGCAACTGTGTTTTGAACTTTTTGAAGTTTCTAGAGTAAATATTGAGAGGAACCAGACAGAATTGAGTTACAATAGTCTAGTCTTGAAAGAACTAATGAACACACAAGTGTTTTAGTGAAAGTACCAATGAACACACAAGTGTTTTAGTGGCATCAACTGAAAGATATTTACGAATGGAACTGATGAGTCTCAATTCAAAATATGCAACCTTGCATATGTTCATGACATCTTGGTGCAATGTGAGAGTACTGTCTAGAGTAACGCCTAGGTTCGTACTGACTGTGAGAATTTCATGTCGGTGTTGCTGATATTTATTGTCGGAGGTAAAGGATGTGAATGAGAAAATCTTTGTGTTGTGATCAGAATGGTCTCAGTTTTATCATCTTTCATCTGCAGCTTGTTACATGTCATCCATGATTTCACATCAGAAATGCACTTCTCTACTCCACGGATGGTACCATCAAATTCAGTTGGGTGGCTAGACTTGTATATTTGGGTGTCATCAGCATACAAATGGTGCGACACTTGGTGATGATCTATGACACTTGAGAGCGGCTGAGTATACAGAATGAAGGAACAGGTCCAAACACAGATCACTGTGGAACACCACAAGATACGTCAACTGGGCTAGAGTGTATTCCTTTTGCAGATATAATATCTGTCATGCTGACTAAGTAGGACTTGAACCACTGCAAGGCTATATTCTGAAAGCCAAATACATGCTGGAGACGGTGAAATAATATATCATGTTCTATTGTGTCAAATGCTGCAGACAAATCCAGGAGAATGAGGACTGTAAGCTTTCCACTATCCAAATCAGAGTATACAGAGTGCGGCTGAGTATACAGAATGAAGGAACAGGTCCAAACACAGATCACTGTGGAACACCACAAGATACGTCAACTGGGCTATAGTGTATTCCTTTTGCAGATATAATATCTGTCATGCTGACTAAGTAGGACTTGAACCACTGCAAGGCTATATTCTGAAAGCCAAATACATGCTGGAGACGGTGAAGTAATATATCATGTTCTATTGTGTCAAATGCTGCAGACAAATCCAGGAGAATGAGGACTGTAAGCTTTCCACTATCCAACTCAGAGAGAATGTCCCTAAATACGTTCAGAAGAGTAGTTTCCGTATTGTGGCAAGGGCGATATGCAGACTTTACATTGCTAAAAAGACTGTTTGAATTCAAATGAGATACAAGTTGAGTTAGAACCACCTTTTCTAAGATTTTTTATATGAATGGGAGATTAGAAACTGGGCGGTAGTTCTTTAAATCGTTATGGTCCAGTGTTGGTTTCTTCAGCAGTGGCTTTACGATGGTAGTTTTGAAAAATGATGGGAATTCCCCTGATGAGGGAGAGATAATAATAATATTAGTTAGTGATGGCAATATTGGGTCTAAGCACTCAAACAGCAGTGATGTCGGAATTGGATCAAGTTCACAAGACTTTGGTGCACTTTTCATCACGATTGTTGGTACTAAATTAATAGAAATAGGTTCATATGCTCCTAACGGTTGTCGCTGAAATTCTGCATCGTAACTGTATGGTGACGAATCAGTTGAAATTGTGCTGTCAATCGAATCTCTAATCGTTTGTACTTTGTCATCAAAGACATTTGCAAATTGATCTGGTAGGTCTAGTGGAGAGAAAGTTGTTGGAAGTGGTGTACATTTGTTCCTTGACTTTAGTTTGTTACTTATTTCAAAGAGCTATTTGCAGCTGGAACTCTCCGAAATCTTAGTACTGTAGTGGGATGATTTGGCTAAATGGACCATGTTTGCGACGTTCTTCTTAGCGGCTTTGTAGATTTATTTATGAATAGTGAATCTGGTGGAAAGCCAAAGCCTCTCTGCTTTTCGGCGATGTCTTTTAGCAGTGCGAAGCTGGTCCCTAACACTGCTATACCATAGAGAACACGTTTTTATTGATACTCTGCATTTGGTGGCTGGGGCATGTTTTTCAAGAAATGAACACAGGCAGTTATCAAGTTGTTCCGCTGTTGGATGTAAGATAGTTGTTAGGTTTTCTTGGATGTCATGCATGAATTTGGTTCTATTTATCATACGGTTTCTCTTAGTAGCAAATAGAGGTGGAGGGTTAGGGACTGATACGTCGAGATGGCATACAATGCAGAGGTGATCCGATGAATGTTCGTGGGATGCAATGGTGGATTGGAGAATATTATCATCATGTCTATAAAGAAACCAGTCTAAAATGTGACCAAGTTTATTGGTAGGTTGGTTAACTGACTGTTTAAGATTGAAAACATGAATGGAATCTAGGAGTTTTGACATGCATGGTTTATCAGGACAGTCAAAGTGAAAGTTGAAATCTTCAAGAATAATTAGGTTGCCACCTATCGAATTTTCATACTCTAGAAGATTTGGAAACTGCTCCAAAAAGAGAGATTCAGTCAGCTTGTTTTAACTAATAGGAGGAGGACGGTAGAGGCAGAAAAAATGGACTGATCTTTGTTCCAGTGTCAGCGTTGTTTGGAATAGTTCAAACGATGTGTGGCAGAAATTTAAGATTGTGTTGTACTTAAGGCATTTGATCATGGAATTCTTTGTAATTACAGCAATTCCACCTCCGCGAGAGTTGCGGGGGAACGACTTGATGGAGTAATCGTTGGGTGTTAAATCCGCACACTTAGATTCATCACATGCGGAATGTAACCAAGTTTTTGTCAGGAAGAAGACGTCAATATTCTGGTCGTTGATAAAATTTACAATTTCTGTGCGCTTTTCCGGTAATCCTACTGACTGAGTGTTGAATAATGCAATATGTAGTGGTATCCCTGGGACAGTTGACACAACGGTTGACGAATTAAGAGGAATTTGAACCAGGTTATTAACATTAACGGCAGAATTTTTAAGTTGTTTTGCCGTTACGGGCGAAAGTGGGATAACTGGATTTCTTCTTCCTGTTATGCGCCGGCCAACTTTGAAAGAACGTTTCTTTTTTCGCTTCCGTTTACATTTAAGAAATGATGAATGTATTCCCAGTTCGTTTAGTCTTGATAAAAATGTAGTATCTAGAACCAAGGTGTGGTCATTTAATCCAATTAATGAGGGTCCGTCGTATTGTAAGCGGTTTATTCAAAAACATATGACGTCTTAACATTGGGACAAAACAGCTGAGAAAAATTCTAATTGTTCTCGTTTCCAAAACAAGGAGATGAATTAACACATACGAACGGAACAGCCAATGCATGATAAAACACAATAATGTAGACGATGATAGAGAACAATCACAAATATCATAAATATAGCACAAAATCGGAAGAGCCTATGTCGAGCAGTTAAGCTATGGCGGCCATCTTTCCGGAAGTCAAATAATAAAATCGTAAAAGTCAAAATAAATCGTACTTTAACAAAGATACATTAAGGTCAAATATCAAGGATGTGTGTTTGAGACAGTACATTTTTTAGATAGATGCATGAAAAAAAGTACAAAAGATGCGAGGTCAAGAATAAAGGGAAGGCCTGCTTGTAGCAAAAACACTTGTATTTTGTCATTTCTATTTCTTCAATTGTATTGACTATCCCGTTATAAAATTATTTAAGACATGGCATGTTTGCAGCAAACACATCTATAATGGTGTTGATAAGGAGAGAGAGAGAGAGAGAGAGAGAGAGAGAGAGAGAGAGAGAGAGAGAGAGAGAGAGAGAGAGAGAGAGAGAGAGAGAGAGAGAGAGACATGCGTACCATGAGAAATTTTGCTGGGCAATAGTGACATTACAATGAAAAGAATGCCAAATTATATTACTTACTTCGCCAGTGAGTTATTGCCATGACATTTCATACTAAATGCAATAAAACTGAATAAAATCACTAGATTACAGGTGTTCATATGGTGTAGAATGTCGATGAACGTGACAACGTCCTTACTCCAATTGAGGACGGAAACAATTATTGGACAATTATAAGCTCTTCTAATTTACCACACATCTAACACTGTACCTTTCCCATTGTCGAATATTGAAAATTAACATCGATCGACCTGTGTGATCAGCATAATGAAGCTGAAAATAAGCAGTTAATACAGATGATTACGATGTAAAACATGTACGACGTAAAACATGTACGATGTAAAACATGTACGATGTAAAACATGTACGATGTAAAACATGTACGATGTAAAACATGTACGATGTAAAACATGTACGATGTAAAACATGTACGATGTAAAACATGTACGACGTAAAACATGTACGATGTAAAACATGTACGATGTAAAACATGTACGATGTAAAACATGTACGATGTAAAACATGTACGACGTAAAACATGTACGGTGTAAAACATGTACGATGTAAAACATGTTCTGTATAAAACAAAATGTATGAATAGCCAACACGCTTGGTTGCATGCAATCGTTTGAGCATTTGGGAAAAATCTTTCTCTGGACAAAGCTCTTCTTAACCACATCGTGCCCGTTGCCTATATAACACTATACTCACTTTAACAATGAATGATATTATGCCGATAGGTGTAATGGAACCTATGACAACAAAACAGTGTCATAATCTACAACGAAACAAGATTTCCAAGTTTATTATGCCGTTGTGTCCTTGAAGCCCACATTGTATCAACAGTTCTGCCCCATAAACATAACTACCTCATTGTATACGTGGAACAACAACGTTTAAAAAGATCTTATTTTGGATCGTCATAAGAAGCAACCAAAAAGGTAGAAAATGTTTGTGGGTGTTTGTTTGTTTGATTGGGATTTTGAACGTAGCTTTAACAATGTTTCAGTCATATCGCTACAATGTTTCAGTGAGGCAGTTTATAGCGATGTCTAGCACTTATGAATCATGCCGCAGACATGTAGCATGATGTTCCACCCAGTCGCATTGTCCTGACACTAGGCCGACCAGTCCTAACACTAACCTCTTAATGTTTGGTCTGGGATCGAACTCAAGACCTCCTGCTTCTGCGGTGGACGCTCTAACCACTTGGTCACCGGTGCGGTTGAAACCAAATTGTCATGTGAGTTGAAAAGGGACACAATCTCGTTGACAAACGGGTGGCTTGTATGCAAATTCTATTCAATTTTATTTAATGTGGCGATGGGAGAAAACATGTCATATAATTCACTTACGTTTATTAATTTAATATTCTTGCAAAATTGTTTGAGTACATTTCATAATTGAAGTACATTGTACTCTTGACCTTTGATATGTGCCATATAATATAGTAGACCATGGGACAGGACAACCAAATGACGATAATTAGCCACGATGGAAACAATAAAATGGGAGTGCAATAGAAATTGTTATAAGCTGGGAGTTGTTATAGTATTTGCCATTCATTCCCGCTTTCACCTATACCCACCACCCACCTCAGTCTTTCTGTCTCAGTGTAATGGGCATTATTATTAATATAAAAAACAGGTCTTGTATACAATTGCTAAATGCTTACTCTAATGATTTGTTAGATTGAAAATCTTGGTAAAAGTAAGGTTACTTACTAATTTGTTTGGACTAGATTAATGGTATCGGATCAGCCTAAATCGACCTTGAACATAGCAATTCATACCACACTGCCTTGGGATCAAGTGACTGTGTTGCAAATGAAACGTGTTTCTTTTTCACATATACAAATGTGGATACATGGCCCCAACATACATTTGCAGCTGAGTATGAAACCCAATGACGTTTGAGCGTATAGTATAAAAAAAAATAATTGCTCCATATATAAATATGAAACAGAACGAAATATGAATCAGTAAACTTCACAATGTAACAAAATATTTGATATGACCGTAAAATACTTGAATAACACAAAATAGCGTAAATAAATAAGTTTTCGATAAAGTATGACTTGTTTGTTTCAATTGTGATATTGAGTCAACCATTTTGAATGATTTTTTCCATTACTTACTTGGAATATAATGCATCCCACCATCACATTCGTTTCCAAGAAAAAAGATCCTTATTTTTATTTAGTTTAGGACGTTATCGATATATTCCTTCGATACAACGAAATAGATAAAAAAGACTCTCATAGCATGAAAAGTCCTACTTTGTGACCTTTTTAACCCATATCCGAAACACATCTATGTATTATAAATATCATTCCAAATGTCAAATGAAAAATAAATCTTTTTCAATTCAGCTGATAGACGGAAAAGAACGATTTCATATTTACTTGGTAAAATCAAAACATACATTTAATCGCAAGAACGTGTGAAATGTTAATGAGAATACTGGAGAACTCAGAAAAGTATTAAAAGGGTTAGGGTCGACTGTTAATTCTATACCATAGGCTAAACCGAAATAAACGAGTACAGGTACTAGGAGACTCGGTAAATAAATTCAGACGACAACAACAGTATTGGAAATCGTTTACATAGTATCATATACATATTCTACGTCTGTACATTATACATACATACATACATACATACATACATACATACATACATACATACGTACGTACGTACGTACGTACGTACGTAAGTACGTACGTATGTACGTCCGTTCGTCCGTCCGTCCATCCATCCATCCATCCATCAATCCATACATCCATCCATCCATCCATCCATAGATCCATCCATTCATGCAAGCATGCATCCATCCATTCATACAAACATAAATACACACATACATACAAGCATATATACATACAAACATAAGAATGTACGTACATGTACATACATACATAAATACATACATACATATATACATACATACATACATACAGACATACAGACAGACAGACAGACAGACAGACATACATACATACATACATACATACATACGTACAAACATAAATACGTACATACATACATACATACATACATACATACATACATACATACATACATACATTCATACATTCATACATACATACATACATACACACACACACACAAACACACACACAAACACACACACACACATACATACATACATACATACATGCATGCATGCATGCATGCATGCATACGTACGTACGTACGTGCGTACGTACATACATACATACATACATACATACATACATACATACATACATACATACATACATACCTACATACGTACATACATACATACATACATACATACATACATACATACATACATACATACATACATACATACATACATACATACATACATACATACTGCTATACCAGTCTCACAATTTTATATTATCCATAAGTTTAGTATGATTATTTAAGTATGTGTCGTACATGTACCTTGTTTCCAATTATCACGTTGCCTCGAGACGGTCCCTCGTTGAAAGCACACGGCTTTGAATGAGATCGACCGACCGACTCTCATTTGATCCATTCTGATGATTATTTGAACTCATCTTTATGTTTCGAGTAACTGTTAGTAACTTATGTATTACTATATGACGATATTTTATGATGTCTTAGCTGTTTACAGTGTATTTTTAATCAAATAGTGCCTCCCAGAACGTGCTATGATACTTCGTAATGACGTCGTTCCCAGTCTTTTCAAGTTGCTTGAGCGCGAGCTGGTAGCGTTTTCGTTTCTAACCAAAATCGGAGAATCTCGAATGTTTCCGTTGTTTGTTTATGTAAACATTAGAGGTTCTCCAAGGGTATAGAGAGTATAAAAAGGGCTCCTGTCATCGCAGACGAGAGAGACATAGAGAAAAAGGGGTTAGATAGAGATTGAGACTGATTGTATTGAAATCGAACTGTTCTAAATTTCCTCAGTCAGGAATAATTTTATACAGGTAAAATCCCTCTACAAAAGTGATATATTATTGAAATGACAAAATTCAGATTTGTCCAGATTTTGATTTCTTCCAAATTTCGGATTAGCCCCAGAATTCGGATTTGTCCAGATTTTGATTTCTTCCAAATTTCGGATTAGCCCCAAAATTCGGATTTGTCCAGATTTTGATTTTATACAAATTTCGGATATGATTTTTACAATTTATTTATATAGTTTAGGTAATTAGGGTTAATACCTGTCTCCAATAAGATTAATCTTTGATGTTATAAAAACATTAACTTTATTTTATAAAATCTTTATTTTATAAAATCTAGTTCATAAAACCTTGATTCTGAAATTGATGTTTTTTAAAGATGGCTACAAACTTGTGTATTAAACAAGCCACATTGTTGGATATATTAAATGTATAGTCATAAAGTATAATTACAATTGTGTATGTCAATGTACTTGTGATATTGTGAATATTTCATAAAAGTAAATAAGAGAGAGAACACAATAAAAAGTAAAACATAATTTATTTTGTATTTACTTGTCATAGATAATACAAAGTTCTTCATTCTCCTCTATAAGCTCTTCTGTCGTTCTAGTCTTTTATTGTACAGAAATATCAATGCAAACACCCCAATAAATTGGTTACATTTATTTCACCTCAAGCCAGTACCAGACGAACCCAGAATATGTTATGACTGAAAGAACCTTAGCAAACGGTCGTAACAAATGGTGTCAGATGTGGGGTTCTGAAAACCAAAATTGAAAACCAGAATGTTATGAAAAATTAAAAATTAATTGTACATAGTTGTTTGTTAATCTGGTAATGGTGGTAAAAAAAAAAAATGGATGAAAGAAGAAAAAGCAATTCAATTGAAAGTGTTATTGGAGGTGCATCTCCTTCCAGTGAAATTGATGAAAATGAAAACAGAAATATGGAGGAAAATTGGGAAGTGAATACTTCCTTTGAGGAAAGGTTAGATAGAAATTTGAGTTAGTTTACACATGAGGTGAAGAATACAATTTCATCTCTGAGTGAGACAATGAGCCTGCAGTTTGAAAATGTTTCTCTCAAATTACATGAAATGCAAGAAAGGCTTGAAAAAGTAGAAGATAATTCATCCAGTAAAGAAAATTAAATTGCAAAAGAATCAGAAACAAAAACTGTAAACCACAATGTGCATTTATTGCATAAATTGCCCCTGAATAGTAAAACCAATACAACCCCTAAACTTAAACCTCAGTTATTTGATGGAAATATAGATATTGATGAATATCTCACTCAATTTAACATTGTGGCAGAAATCAATGGTTGAAATAATCACGAAAAAGCATTGTACCTTGCTAGTAGTTTGTCTGGAGTAGCTCGTTCCTTGCTCGGTGAATTGGAAAATGAACAGAGAACAAACTATGATACTCTAGTAAGAGCTCTCTTCAATAGTTTTGGTTCTACAAATAGAGCTGAGATCTTTCGCTCAAAATTGAAATCTAGATACCAAGAAAAGGGGGAGACCCTTCCTGAACTTGCTTAGAATATCAGAAAACTTACAAGATTAGCCTATCCTTCTGCAAGCACTGAAGTAGTAGAACTTTTAGCAATAGAACAGTTCAATGAAGCTATCAATGATTCTGATATAAGATTGAGACTTCGGGAACAAGGTCTAAAAACCATGTCAGAAGTAGAAACATTGGCTGTAAAACAAGAAGCACACAGAATAGCAGATAGACAAAGAAATAGAATGGTTGGTTCTGTTCAAGAAAATGGTATGAAAGAGTTTGAAGATTGCAAACAAAACTGTGGTAGCGATGAACTTAAACAAAGCTTTGAAAAGTTAACTTCAACAATAGATGAACTTGTGCAACAAGTAAAATTGAATCAGCAAAGCAATAAATCACAAAATTCACATGGTCAAAGATATCAGATTAACGGAAGAAATTATGCAAATCAGTCCAGGGAAAGATATGGTGGTTTTAATCATCAGCAAAATAATATCAAACATAATTGGGGAGACAACTCCAAACATATTTTGAATTATAGATCAAATTATGACAATAGCAAAAGATTTCAGGGTGGTTGGAGAGAATATAGAAATCAACATCAAAGGCACTACCAGGAAAACTGGAATGGGGTGAGCAAAGGGACCAAAACTCGTCCTTTCCTCACTCCAGGTCCCCAATAATTAAGCTAGACAGTGTGGGAAAGGATGACGGTTACTTTGTAAAGGGAACATTAAACCATAATGAAATGAAATTGCTTTGTGACACAGTGGCAAGTGTGTCCATTTTAAGAAAGAGTGTTGTAGAACAATGGTCAAATCAACCAAAAATCATTCCAGTAAATACCAGATTACTGACAGTAACAGGAGAGACTGTACCATTTTTTGGTAAAGCAAATGTGGATATAAAACTTGGGAATAAAGTATTTAAAACTGAGATGCTTATTGCAGAAATTCAACAAGATGGGATCCTGGGTATGGACTTTATGACAGCAAACAAATGTGACTTGTTGATAAGCAAGAGATGTTTAAATGTAAATGGAGAACAAGTTACTTGTTTCTTTTTCAATGGAAAGGAACCTGTCTGTTGCCGGGTAGCAGTTACTGAAACTGTTGAGATTCCTGCACATTCTGAAATAATAGTAAACAGTAAACCATTGGGAATTGTGGGAGAAGGCTCCTATGGATTGATTGAACCTGAAGTCAAATTTACTGAAAAGACAGGATTGTTGGTAGCCAAGGTCTTAGTTGATCCTAGCAGAAATACATTACCCATTAGAATAGCAAATTTTGGAACAGAACCATGCAAAATATTTAAAAATACAATAGTAGCTGAATATCATCCTGCATCAATTAATGATTGTATTACATCAGAATCAAAAACTGTCTCAGAAACAGATGATAAAATGAATGAAATAATGCCCAAACACCTAATAGATATGTTTGAAAGGTCCTCCAAGAATCTAAGTGAAGAACAAATAAATGAATTAAGAAAATTTCTAATTAAAAATCAGGATGTGTTTTCCAGAAATTCTAATGACATAGGCCACACTACACTAACCCAACATACCATTAACACAAAGGATGCTCAACCAATTAGACTTTATCCATACAGAATTCCACTAGCAAAAAGAAAGATTGCTGAAGAAGAAATTAAGAAAATGGCAGAAACTGACATAATTGAAAAATGTCCCCAAAGTCCTTGGAATGCTCCTGTAGTAATGGTAAACAAGCCAGATGGATCTGTTAGATTTTGTTGTGATTTTAGACGCTTGAATGATGTGACAGTAAAGGATTCACAACCTTTACCTCGTATTGATGATAGTCTTGATGCACTTTCTGGTTCAAAATGGTGGTCTAGCCTTGACATGAAATCAGGCTATTGGCAATGTGAAATTAGGGAAGAAGACAGACTAAAAACTGCTTTTTCAATACCTGGTGGTGAACAGTGGATGTGGAAAAGAATGGCATTTGGTTTATGTAATGCACCCGCCACATTCACCAGATTGACTCAAATTGTATTTTCTGGTCTAATATGGAAAACTCTGATCTTGTATTTGGATGATCTGATTTGTTTTTCGAAAACATTTGAGGGTCAACTTGAAAATCTTACCATTATCTTTGAGAGGTTGCGACAAGCAAATTTAAAACTGAATCCAAAGAAGTGTTATCTTTTGCAGAAGCAAGTTTCTTTCCTAGGACACTTGATAACTGAATCAGGTGTTGGGACTTTACCTGAAAAGATACAAACCATTAATGAATGGCCTGTACCAAGAAATGCCAAACAAACCAAAAGCTTTGTTTCTCTGTGTTCATATTATAGATCTTATGTTCACAGGTTTGCAGATATTGCTAAACCTCTCCATCAAATGGCAGAAAAGAATGTAAAGTTCAAGTGGACGGCTGAATGTCAAAGTTCATTTGATATGTTGAAACAAGCTTTAACAAAAGTTCCAATACTTGCATTCCCAACTGAAAATGACCCATTCATCCTTGATTGTGATGCTTCAAATATCGGACAGGGTGCTGTCCTATCACAAGTCCAAGATGGAAGGGAGAAGGTTATTTGTTACTTTAGCAAATGCTTTTCAAAACCTGAGAGACAATACTGTGTAACTCGCAGAGAGTTATTGGCTATTGTAAATGCCATTAAACACTTTCACAATTATTTGTATGGTCGTAGGTTCACGATGAGAACAGACCATGGTAGTCTGAGATGGCTTTTGAATTTTAAATTAGTGGAAGGACAATTGGCCAGATGGTTAACATTTCTGCCAGCTTATGACTATGTAATTGAATACAGGCAAGGAAAGATCCATAATAATGCTGATGCATTATCAAGAAGACCATGTCATGACATCCTCTGCAAAGATTGTGATAGATTGGACGAACGTTGCAATGAAACAATGAAAATTGACCAAAACAATGAAACCTGCAAAGTTGAAAGTGTTCTTATTCTATCCTGTAATGTAGACAGAAATAAAATAATTGACAATGTTGATAGTATCAATAGTAAGGAGGAATTACAAGTTGGTATTAAGGCGGTTGGTCAAAGTGTCTTAAATGAAATGTGTACAAAGAACTTACTCCATGGGATGATACTGTGTATGTTCTTAATTTTTCATGTAGTGTCAGATACAATGACAACAATTGTTGTCCTCTTATACTGCTTCATCTCAATCTTAGTAGAACACCATTGCAAAAGAAATGAATGTGAAAAGAATGAATCTAAAAGTCTGACTAATCAAGGATCTCAGAAAAGGAATAGTACAGAAAAGTCAGTATACAGCACTGATGAATTAAGTAAAGGTGAAAACACATACTGTAATATGTCTAAAGAAATTAATACTGAATTAGAGCAGACTAATAACAGAAATATACAGAATAAATGTGCACCTGATTTATCAAATGCTAAAGCTGAAAGTAGTGACATAAATGGATATTTGAAGTCTCAAGTAAATGATGCTGGAAATTCTAAAAACACAGAAATTCACCTAGAGAACTTAGACATAGAAAATTTGGATCTCAATGTTCTAGCAAAGTTACAATTACAAGATCCAATTTTAAAAATGGTACTTGACTGGTTGAAAAATAAGAATAAGCCTGATTGGGCTGATGTTGCTAAATATGGCCTAGACATTAAGTACTTTTGGTACAGGTGGGAATCTCTATGTCTAAAGAAAAATGTTTTATATAGAAAATGGGAAAGTCATGATGGAAAAGAATTCACACTTCACATTATAATACCAAAAAGTTTGAAAACCTTTGTTTTGACCCAACTGCATAATAGTGTTAGCAGTGCACATCTTGGTATCACCAAAACCCTACATAAAATAAGACAAAGATTTTTCTGGTATGCTTAAGAAGAGATGTAGAGAATTGGTGCAAGAATTGTACAATTTGTGGTTCTAGAAAGATGCCGAAAAAGAAAGCAAAGGCTCCCCTTAAACAATACCATGTTGGTTTACCCATGGAAAGAATAGCAATTGATTTTATAGGACCTTTACCAAAATCAAGACTGGGTAAAAAGTATCTAATGGTAGTTGCAGATTATTTTACAAAATGGACAGAAGCCATTCCATTACCAAATATTGAAGCACAGACTGTAGCAAAAGACTTGATTGAAAATTTCATATCACGATTTGGTGTACGATTACTCATACACACAGATCAGGGATCTAATTTTGAAAGTAATTTATTTCAAGAAATGTGTCAGGTTCTGGGTATTAAGAAAACCCGAACAACTACTGCAAGACCCCAATCAGATGGTATGGTTGAAAGAGCAAATCGTACAATAATGAATATGCTTTCTGCTTATGTGTCAGATCATCAAAGAGACTGGGATGAATATGTACCTATAGACATTGTCTTTGGTGATCCTGAGAAACAGCCATCTGAAAGTCAGAAATATAAAACTGATTATGCAAATGAACTAAAGGAAAGATTGAATGAAATACATGAACTTTCCAGAAAGAAAATACAACTTTCTGGTGGAAATATGAAAAGGAATTATGATCTGAGAGTCAATCTCCATAACTACAATATAGGTGATAAAGTATGGTATTTTGACCCCAAAAGGATAAGAGGTTTTAATTCGAAATTACAAAGACCCTGGAAAGGTCCATTTGAAATTATTTCTAAACTTAATGATGTGCTTTACAGAATACAAGAAAGCCCAAGGCATAAGCCAAAAATTGTACATCATGACAAACTAAAATCATTTCATAGAGACGTTATTTCTCCTTGTTTAAATATTAATAATTAATGAAACTTTAAGTGCTTTCAGATGTAAGCATTTTCAGAATTTACACATATATCTAATTCTGCTTCTCTTAGTATAAGAAAATGGTTGCTTTGGTTGCTGAAGGAAATTTACTGAACATGAAATGTTTTGAAAATTGAATGAATGTAAATTGAATAGTATTAAGATATGTGTCAATAGAAAATTTAAAAAAAAAAAAAAAAAAAAAAAAAAAAAATATATAATAATGGTATATAATATGTCTTATAACATTGCAGAACTGTATTGAATTGTATATGTGTATTTATTTATTGGTAAAAAATATTTTATGAATTGCAGAGTGGTGACTGGGTTTGCGGAATTTGTGAGGACATCAGATTTTTTACCAGAAACAAGTGCGTTAATCATTTAATTGAACAACATTCCGGTATTAGCTTCAAGTGCACCTTATGCAAAAAGTTATTTATTAGGAATGACAATCCGCACACATGCAAAGCGAAAAAAGAAGACTTTGATAGATTTGCTCAAGTATCTGGAAAACGAGGACCTGATGAAGAAAAAGAGTTAAGTGACTTTATTGCTACAGTGGTAAATAAAAATGTGAAAAATGTGAACGACATGCAAAAGGTAGTTAACAGTCCATCAAAACGAAAACGAAACTCTTCCTTGACTCCCAGCAAGAGACAATGTAGAATACCACCAATCCACATCACCGCCAAAACTCATTCCTCAATACCATCCAACCGGAAATCTTCAAGAAATCGAACCAAATCACCTACCTTCTCAACTCCTAGTAGTTCCAGGTCCAACTCTAGTTCTTCCACAAGAAGCTCAAGTTCATCTGGAAGTTCTTCCAGTCATAGCCACTCCAGTTCATTTTCGAAAACACCTGAAAGGAGAGTAACCGAAAGTGTTAGGACTCCACCAACCCCTCAAATACTAAAGGAACTCCTTGGAATTGATACAGAGAGTTTATTCGGAATGGAGGATAACAAGGAATATTTACTAGAGGAAGAGATGACAAATGCACATAAGGAAAATAAAAGAAAGAATGAAATGTCTGATGCTAATGAGAATGAAAATCATGGAGAAGATAAAAAATGAAGTAGAAAAGAAAGAGATCCAATAATAATTAATGAGAAAGGTGAAAATGTCATGAGTGTTATAAAAGGGAAGAATGTGAACGATGTTGAAAAGAGGAGAGTTAGAGATGAGAGATTGGAAGAAAAAAGGGACCTAAGCAAGAAGACAGACAGTATGGTATTGAAACAGACAGTGAATAGAAAGAAAGAAAGCAATAATGATGTAAGAAGTAGAGGTATGGAGATACAAAGTAGACTAAAGGAATTACAACAACTGCAAAATAGTACGTTTATGTTAAATGTTGGGGGTTGTAAAATGGAAACAAGTCGGATTACTTTGTCTAAAGATCCTGAGTCACTCTTTGCAAAGGCAAT